>PVIY010014234.1:0-56962 GCA_004026745.1 Myrmecophaga tridactyla | reverse complement strand
GCCCAAACCTCCGCCACAACAACTTCGCATACATGGCTTCAAATCCTGCAAAAAACCTTGCAATTCCTCAACCAAACGCAAATACTTCCTGAAATATCCCGCTGTTTCCTGTATGCTTCATTAAATAGGCCACTCTTGGCAGCCGTCCCTATAAACCTCACCCAAATACACCAACACAGCCCTAATTCCTGTCACACCACCCTGCAAAATATCCCCCTGTGTGGGAACCTGAGTCTGAAAACCTTCCCTATCCCCTAAAAACCTGCTACCTCACACACACAACTGTAAAACAAGCCAAACTTCAAAACCGATGCCAAGCCAATGCCACTATCCACAACACCACCCATGCCCCCAGAGGGCAATATTTCTGGTGCAATGAAACTCTTATCAAGTGCCTTCACCCCACTGCCCCAGGACCGTGCTTCCTGGTAACTATTATTCCCCAACTAACCCTCTACGGGGAGTCTGAGCTAGCTTGGTTATTATCCCCCTAGTGCTCAGAAAGGGCTGCCTTTCTTCCTATCGTAGTAGGCATCAGCCTAGCCGCCTAGGTCGCAGCCTCAGCCACAGCGGGAGGGGCACTAGGACACAATATTCTAACCTCTCAAAACTTTGAAACTCGACTACAGGTAGCTCTAGAATCAACAGCTGAATCTCTCTCATCTTTACAACGCCAACTCACTTCACTAGCTCAGGTAACTCTTCAAAATTGACGGGCCTTAAACCTGCTGACAGCTGAAAAAGGAGGGACGTGTATATTCCTCCAAGAATGTTGCTATTATATCAATGAATCGGGTCTGGTAGAGCAAAACATTCAAACCCTAAACAAGCTAAAGGAAGATTTCTATCGCAGGAAACAAGAAACCTCCTCTGCCCTAAACTGGTTCTCCTCTCCACTAGCAGCATGGCTTCTCCCACTGCTAGGTCCAGTTATCTTAATTTGTCTCTTTTTTCTCCTGGCTCCTTGCCTCCTTAACTTCCTCCAGGGTCATATAAGAGAACTATCTTGAGTGGCAGTCAACCAAATGCTTCTGCATCACCTCCTGCCAACCTCACCAAACTCCTGCAGCCAGCCTCTCCTCTCTCCCGACCCCAACAGTTTCAGCCCATAGCCCCACGCTGTCCCACTGCAGCAGGAAGCAGCTGGAAAGATCTCGACGACCTATGATCACAGAAAGGCTGGAATGTTAGGTCGGGGGGAATAAGGGAGAGCTCTATGGATGGAATCATGACGTCACTCCAGGACGAGAGGTGAAGTTACAATCAAGGTCCTTGCACAGCAAACATCTATTCACGGACATCTAACCACTCGCTGCTCGCTAGCATAATAATCCTTTGTTTAATGTGCTGTCCCTTTCATGTCATCACCTGACCCCTGCCCTTAAAAACTGCACTCGCCAAAGCCCGTGCGCGGACTCACCTCACTCCCTCTTGGGTTCGGTGAGCTCTGCCCAGGAGTGCAGCCCAATAAAGCACGCTCATTTACAATCCTTTCATCTACTTTCTTTTCTCTCAAATACCTCATATCTTAAAACCTTTCAAGAACTCCTGGTCTAGATGACATGGGAGCCGGATTTCAACCTCTGATTTGAGGAAAGATGATTAGATAGATAGACAGACAGATAGACAGACAGATAGATAGATAGACCAACTGACCTGAATCCTGCCCTCTCCCAAATCCCCTTCCTTTAGCTCCCAGTTTCACTGAGCCTAAGGCGCTGAAGTCCTGTCACCAAGGTTCTGTGAAGTTACTATTCTAAGTATGCAGTAATGCCCTGCATAGTCATTGTTTTCCTATTGTTTTTTACTGTTTATTAGCTTCACAACTTACATTTATAATCTTCAAAGATTATATCTTATTATAATATAGTATATTATGTTTTGTTTGAGTCTCCTCTGATTCTAGTATTTGGTGAGAGCGGCCTTCACGACCCTGTGAAATGCTCCTCACAGCCCTAGGAACAGGCAGCCGGTCTCCCCAAACCTGAGTCTCATCAAGGCTTCCAGCACCGCCCTGCTCCCCTTTTCAATCACATCGAAACTATCTGAGGCCTGTCCCTTCGCAGGGCCACTCCAGATTCCCTAGTTTACAGCTGTCACCCGAGGAGCGTTATGAGCCGTGACAGTGGCAATTAGAGCAATTATGCTGGGTGGTGAACCCCAGCCTGGGTTTAGACGGTGAGTTAGCGCTCCTCACTGAGGGACAGCTGGTCACCCCAGCTGGACCTGTCGGGCCTCCAGTCGGCCGAGAGCTTCAGCCACAATTTCAAAGGGGCTCACTCTGGCTCACGTGGGCGGAGGGTGCTGCCCCTACCCTCCAGAGCCCTGGGCTGTGCACCTGCGGCCCTGCAGGGAGCCCACGCAGGCCCTAGGCATTGGCTGTTTCTCTTCCAGGCTCCCACCACCCTTTCCTCCTCTGAGCCCTCACAACCCGTCCCCTCCCTGCTCTCGGGACAGAATCTGAATGCAGAAGCCTGAGGGGCTCCTGCTGGGCGGTTTTCCTCGGCCTCCAAACCCCAGTGGCACAGGAGGAGAGAGGCAGCCTGCTCCAGGCTTCGAATGACTTTGGTTTCCAGTCCCGCCCTACCCTTCCTCGCTGTGTGACCCCAGGCACGTTACTCCACCTCTCTGAGCCCCGTCCCATCAAGTGTGATTTGATAGTAATAGCATTTACCTTATGGGGGGAAGCCAGACTTACCTGTGCTGAGCAGGAAGGGACTCTGTCATTATTACAGTTACTATTGTTTCTGTGCTGGTGATTTCTCTACCCCATGAACACCCATGTGTGCAACTCCAGGGAGTAGCGAAAGGGCAGTGGCTTCCCAAGTCCCACAGACATGGAACCAGATTCTACCTCCGCCACTCACCTCCCTGTCACTCGGGCAAGTGGCTTAGCCTCCTGGAGCCTCATCCGTTTTCCCTTCTGTGCAATGGGCACAATGATACTGACCCAAATGCAGAATTAGGTTCTGACAGGTGGACAGGTTTGAGAATGAGATGGAGAGCAGTGACTAGGGGAAAAACAGCAAAACAGCAATCTCTTTTCCTCTACGGGAACAAAGCCACTGTTTTCCTCCCAGACCCCCTCCTGCTCCTCCACCCTGTCTCACACAGTCTGTGACACCACATCTCCCAAGAGTGCCCTCACTCCCCTGTGTGGCAGGAGCCTGTGACAGCGAGAGCCTCCCTCCCTCTCCAGGACACTGAAAGACAAGTCCTTGTGCTCTGTCATTTCCCCCCTTTAAAAACTGTTGTGAGAAACCAAATGGTTATCATCTCACCAGCTGCAATTCTTTGCTACATTATTTTGTAAGAGAGGGCACTGGGAAAGGAGGGAACAAGGAGGAGTGGGAAGAAACCTTTTAGTGTGAATGCTTTTCAAATTTTCAGCTTCAGGTTTTGCAGGAAGACTGGATTAAAGGATCATTTGAAATGAATTTGCCATCAGAGTAAGAGATCTGTCTCCCCCAAAATGCTTTACTTTGACAGTTAGCTTCAAGAGGTTTGACAGAATTCATTTTTCCAGCCGACAAGACCGAGGTATGAAACAAAACACATCCTGCCGGGAGACCTGTGTTAACTGCTTAACTTAATAGAGGTGAGTTTTGGGCTAAACTGGGAAGTCATCTTTTTTTTTTTCTTACCTGAAAATTGCCTGTGGTGGAGGAGGCAAAACGCAGGCTGCCAGAGCTCCTGCCCCAGCACCCCACCCCCACCCCACACCGCTCTCCTGCTCTCAGAGTCGCTCTGGGGGAGCACCCTCCCCAGTGCAGGCTCTGCTCCTGGTCAGGTGCTCCTCTGCTCTGGACCTCAGTCTCCCATCCATCGCCGGCAGCGGTGCCCTTTCTTTAAAGAGCCGCCATTCTTGGGTGGGCATATTTCTAGTGTTATTTCATTTTTATTCCACAACCATCAAGAGCTGAGCAGAGTCGGGGATTTGCATTCATCACTTACCCTCTCTGAGGTGCAGCTTCCTTTTTGGAATATACAATAGACATGATGATATTTCCTACCCAGCGAGCTGCAGGTCGATGAGCCTGTGGGTGTGAGAGCAGTGGGCACGGGCCTGGCATTGCAGACAGGGTCTCCAGGAGGTGGCGTGGGGTTGGGAAGAGAGCAGGCGCTTTGGAGACCATCTTGGGTGGGGCGGTGAATCCATGGGACACTGAGTAATCCGAGGAACAGTTGCTCCCGTGTTGTCATTAGTGGGGGTGAAAGGGCTGGCTCTGAGCCAGATGGCCTGGTTCAAGTCCCGGCTCCCCCACCTACCTGTTCTGTGTCTGTGGACAAGTCCTTTCCCCTCTCAGCTCCTTGGCTCCCTCATCTGTAACCCAGGGTGATCGCTACGCCCACCTCAGGTGTGGCGAGGATTCGGGGAGGTGAGTCCAGAAGTGGGTGCCAAGCAGTGCCCACGACGGGGACCCTGAGATAGTGACGACAGCAAGGGCGATGATGGAAAGGATGGCAATGACAATGACTGTCATGGCAGCGATGATGACAGCGCTGATGATGGAGATGGCCCTGATGGCCACGACGGCGATCACGGCGAAAGTGATGGCCATGATGGTGACAGCAGTGATCATGACAATGACAGCCACAGCCTCGAAGGCGACGATGATGGTGGTACTAGGGAAAACCTCCTCCACTATCCCTAAAGCTTCTCACTGTAGATGTTGCCCATGTGCTATATCAATACTGTCATGTTCACCAAATTCTTTCACTGGAAGTGAATTTCAAAGGTGGGCTGGTCCTACCGTCTCATTTACCAGTCTGAAAAGCCGAGGCTGGAGAGGTTAAATGCTCACACCAGATCCTCCAGCAGTTAGAGTCGGGGCCGGTGGCGGACTTGGGACCCTGTGAGCCCCTGTCGTGTAGAGTGAGAACATGCCCTGGGGTGGCTGGAGGGGGAGAACCCAGGGGTCTGGGAAGTGGGCCCCGCAGGATGAGTCTGTAAACTGCGAGCAGTCACCCCTAAGTGCTGTCGCCCGGTGCTGAGCACGCTGCTGGAGCTTTAGCTGCAAAGCCTCCTTCATGCCTCCTGAGACGTCCCCTGCCGAGGTCATCTGACCTTGAAGAGGTGGAGCTGGGAATTGAAGCAAAGTCAGAGTTGATGCTCAGAACCACGGCACTGGGCAGGTGAAAAAAACAAGAAACCCAACACCGCCCCAACTCCACCATCCGTTAAGAGCAGCTCGTTTCCTGATGTAGACTCTGGGCCCTTCAGAGCCGAGAGTGCGCGACCGTGTCCTGCGCAGCCTGGGGGCCACTGGTCCCACGTGACTGCGGAGTACTTGACACCTGGCCGGTGAGAATTGAGAGGTGCTCAAAGTGCAAAGGACGTTCCGGTTTTAAGACTTCGTGTGGAAAAGTGTAGATGATCAACTTTAAAACACTGATTACAGGTTGAAATGATGTATCGGGTTAAATTAAATGTACTGTTAAAGTAAATTCCCTGTTTCTTTTCACTTTTTTAGTTCGGCTACTACAAAATTGTAAGCCAAGTATGTGATTTGCATAGGACGGGCAGATGAAATGCTGGCTAGAGGGGAAGAAAGGCCTGCCCCTCCCTCGGCCCTTTCCCAAGCCCACAGTGGGGAAGGACCAGCAGCCCCCTCGCTGACCGCACCCTGCTGCATCCGGGCCTTCACCCATGGGACCCCTCCAGGCCGTGGGCTCGGCTCACAGCCCTCCTCAGTGGCCCCCCAGGGCACCCAGCACACAGAACAGGCATCTCATAGATGCTGGTGCACAGTCACAACCACCTGCCGTCATCAACCCATTACCCAGATGAGGAAATCGAGGTTCACAGAGACAAATGGTGGGGCCGGCATCCAAACCCATTCGGTCCCCCCGCTGCCTGGATTCACTCTGTGCCCTCGGAGGTAGGACAGCCAGAGGGGTTGGGGGGTGAGGGTAGGGTCTCCCTACAGCCGGGGCAGCCCCCAGCCCCCAGCCCCAGGGTGTCTTCTGTTCCCACACCTGTTGCTTCTCTGGGAGTCCCCAGGACGCCCTTAAGGAGCTGCCCTGCTCCTCTGCGGCTTCCTGCTCCACTCCTCAGGGGAAGGTCCTGGTAGGTTGTGGTGCTGAGGAAATTGGAGGCTGATCCACAGTCTTGTGCCAATCCCACATCCCACCCACGCACGTGGGCTCTGACACCAGGGGGTCCTGTCACACGGGGTGTTGTGCCAGCACCTGGACTCCCACTCTCAATGTCACAGGCTTACAGACCTCAGCCTCCCTGCAGCCCAGCTCACTAACTACAGGAGCCTCGCACCCAGGTCCCGCCCTCTGAGGTTCCCCAGGTCACAGAACCCGAGCAGCTTAGACTCACACATTCCAACCATCAGAGCATCAGGCCCCCCACAATCATAGCCAGTGCCAGGGGCGTTGCAGACCACAGAGGGGCAAATCTCAGACCCACAGGCCCTGAGGACCACAGGCCCCAGGCCACAGTCACTGGATTCAGGGCATGTTATACCCACAGGAGCGGAGCTATGTCTGCCAGGAGCTCAGGCATGGCAGGGGAGCAGGGGAGATAGCAAGGTGCGGCCCTGAGCCTGCCCAGGACTGGCCAGTGGGGTGAACCTGGGTCCACAGCCCTGAGGCCTGTGGGGAGCCCACTCTGATCAAATGGGAAGACAGAGAGGTAAGTCAGCCCTCTGGCTCAGAAAGCTCATTAACTGGAGGCAGGAAGCGTTAAAACTGGGGCATGGGACTTCAGAGGAAGGAGAAGGTCTGCTAGGCTGAGGCATCCTGGAAGGCTTCCTGGAGGAAGTGTGATTGGAGCTGGGCCCAGAGGGAAGTGGGATTAGGTCCTGATATCATGGGGTACTGAAGGCAGTCAGTGAGGGAGGTGGCTCACATACATGTGAGGTAGTTTTGAGGAACGGTGAGTGTTTTAGAGAGCCAGCAGCTCAGAGAGTGGGGGCAGTAGATGGGACTAAAGAATAAGATACCATAAAGGCAGCTACAGAAATTATCAAGGGCCAGGAAGTGCCAGGCTAGGGTTTGGACTTCTGATACTATGAAATAGTATCAAATACTGGGTATCAGTATGTTTTTGGGAAAGGGAAAGACACAAAATTGGGGCACTGCTTATTGAACACCAGGCAGCAGCCAAGCCCTTGACATCCAGGTCTCACTTACTCTTCTAACAGCCCTGTGAGGCAGGCATGATGACCCCCATTTTTGAGACGAGAATACTAAGCTTAGAAAGGATACAAAGCCCACATGTGAGAGGGGAGCCTGTGATGACACCTGGGTCTGTCCAACCCCATGGCCACTGCTCCAGGAACATGATAGAAGAGGGAAGTGTCCTGGAAGGGGTAGGCCTCGGGGCAAGGAGTCACCAGGGGGCTGCTAGATGTCCAAGGGGTGTGAATAAGACCCCCCAAAAGGCAGAGGCTATAGGAACTGGTAGGTGGGGGAAAGGTGGAGCGTGGGGGGTGTTGTGGACAGCACGAGGGCCCGGGGGGACCCAACACCAGGGGCCAGAGCTGAGACTAGAACAGGATTTGGGGAGGGGGTCAGGAAGTGGGGGCTGGGGAGGGACCACATGTCCTGGTCACCAGAAAGGATGTCCAGTGGGCTGGGGGTCGCAACACCCCTTTTTGCTTCAGACAACCCAGGGTCCATGTTAAGCTGAGAGGAGGAAGCTCCGGCTGTGGTTGACAAATACTGTTCTAATCAATTATTGATCCTCATTAGACCAATTAACTGTTGCATAAACAATCACCCAGTGTAATGACATAACCACATAAACAACCTCAGGGAACCTGAGAAGGGCCCAGTAACTTCTACCAGGCAGTTACTAGCTCTGAGACTTTGGATTTAATGGGGCTAAGCCTCAGTTTCCTCCATAAATTAGGATTTATCACAGTATCAGCCTGAAAGAGTTACCAAGATTAGATGAGAGAATGTATATAGTTGCTGACACCAGTTAGTGTATGACAAATATGAATCTCCTTTCTTCTTCTTTCCAGGCTGCCCCACCTCTGACCCCCAACCCAAGCCCACCTTCCCTTCTCCCAGCAAGGGGGTGGAGAGAGCAGCCCCAACTCCAACAGCTCCGGGAAATCATTTCTGGGACGTGCTCTCAGCTTTCCATAACATTCTTTCATTTAATCCTCCCCGCAACTCTTAGGAGTGAGATATGTGTCTCCTTTCACCAATGAGAAAACTGAGGCTCAGAGAACTGAGACGCTGACCATACATCTAGGAAGTGATGGAGTCGGATCGCAAACCTGAGTCTGGGTAGCTCCACCACCTCTCTGCATTTCACCAGATCACATCAGGTGTTGCCCAGGCCCGACCTTCCTTTCTGAACCAGAACTGCCCCGGGACTGGCAAACCCACCGAGGCTGCACCAAGCAGGAGGGTGGCATCAGGCCAGGCAATGACTCCTTACCCCTGTTCTAGGGCCACAGCAGTCAGCCCCTCCCCCACATCGGTGGCAAATACACCTTCAGCCTCACCCCAGCCTGGGGTAGTGCCAGGTGGAGCCAAGGCCCTGTTCCAATCACCCCACTCCAGCATCTCCAGGCCCTTTAAAAGAGTGATTTATGAGCTTGACATAATTGTAGCAGCTGTGCCAAGATCAATTGTAATGCCTCCCCTGCCTAAGATTTCACACTTGAACAGCTCCTTTCATTCTGAGACCCAAGCACTCTGCCCTCATCCATCCCCAGCCCCAGGCAGGTCCCTCACACCTGGGGAAGTGGGGGAGGCAGGACGGTGAACGGACTCCCCAGTGAGCCTCTCCTGTAACAGCCAGACCCTTGGATTAAAGGTCCAGCTGTTCCATTCAACTTCCATAGGTTCAGTTTCCTCTCATGAAAAATGGACATCATAATAGCATCTACTTCATTTTACTGTCAGGCAGACTAAGTGAGGTTAATATATGTAGAGAGCTTAGAACAATGCCCAGCACACGTTAAGAAATCAGTATACATTAGTTAGAGATGGTTTCACTAATGCCTTCTTCTCCCCTCCCTGTGGCTCCTGGCTGCTACCCTCACCCACGTCCCATCGCTGGTCCCCACACCCTGCCTCTGGACACCTGCTCCCCAATTCCTTAGGGCTCCAGATTACAGAAGCTTTGAGGTATGACCCCAGAGGTGGCTGCATTTCTCAGGGGCCTCTGGAAACCTTAACAGCCACTGAGGCCCAAAGAGGCATGTTCCTCAGAATGAGCAGCTTTGTAGTCATCTCCTTGAGAGACGGACACTTCTAATGCTTTGGGATCTTCTCATCGTGGCCCTCTGGGAATGAGGACATGGCAGCGATCAATCACTCCCAGTGCCCCAGGCAATCGATCCTCAGGGCAGCTCTGGAGGTGGGGGTGATGGTACCCAACATTCACTACATGTCCTTTAGGTCTCAGTCCCTGGGCTGGACACCAGGGTGCTGAGACATAAGTCCAGTATGGCCTCTCCTCCCCTGGCAGTCTCACCATCAGCAGAGAAGACAAGATGAGAATGTGAGCAGCTTTATCTGGGGGTCCTGAGCCCAGAGAAGCCTGTGACCACACGTGCTCCAGCCACTGTTGCAAACCCACCCACCCCCCAGCCCCAGGGCCAGCGAAGCACCCGATGAGTACATAAGAGACAAATTCGTGAACGAATATAGTACAAGACAAACACCAACATGAATGTACTGCTACGGGAATTTATAGGAAGAGGAGATTAAATCCTGGATTATAGTAAGAGTGAGAAAAAGAATGTGTGCTGAGTAAATAAAACAAAGAAACAGACAGTAACAACCACCCGGGGTATTAAGGAAGGCTCTCTGGAGGGGGCGGCATCTGAGCTGGATGTTGAAGGACAAGCAGGGTGGAGACAGGCAAGCATAGGGGAACAGCAAGGAGCAAAGTTCCTGAGGCTAAGTCTGCAACTTGACCCTGAGTCTGCTGATCTGAGCCAAAGCTCCCACTTGATCCAGCTTTTGGCTCTATCGGGTCCTGCCTCTGTGTCTCTGGCCTCCCTCAGCCAGTCCCAGACACGCCTATTCGTCAGAGCCAGGGTCACAGGGGTCATGCAGGGCTCCAGGGTCTCTTCTCTAGGTCCAAGACAACATCAAGGATCTCTAAATGGTGTTAGTTCTGCTGCAACTCCCAAACCCCAAATCTTCAAAAGCAAAGAGAAACAGGGAGGAGACACACGTCTGATTTTTTTTTTAATTTACTGCCTGATTTTTGATGGCTTGCATTCTTTCCTTAACTTCCATTTATCAAGCACCTATTATGCATGAGGCAATGTTTTAAGAACTTTATGAGTGTTGATTCATCTGATCCTCACAACAACCCAAGGAGAGACTTTTTCTCTTTAGTCCCACTTTATAGATGGGCAAGACAAGGTTTGAGGAGGTTAAGTAACTTACCCCATATCACAGAGCTAGGAAGTGATAGGACCAGGATTCACACCCACTGATTCTGGTGTCACCTGCATCCGAGCCCAGAGTTTGTCCTCCTCAACAGCAGCTCCCAGGCCACGTCAGAGCCCATAGCAGTCCCCTTTCCTTGTCGTGGGAAGTTCTGGGCCCCTGAGCCCTCCAAACCAAGCCCCCTACTCCACTTGCCCTGGCCCTCTGGGGGAACTGTGAACCATGCCCTCCTTCCTTGGATTAAGCCCCAAAGGCTCCTGGTTCACACATCAGCTCCCAGGGGAACAGAGATGGAGCAGGAGTTTGGGCTGAGAAGACACTCTCCAGAACCCACAGACACTTGCCTGCCCGCTGGGTGATCTTACATGGCGTGTGCCCAGCTAGCAAAGCCAACCCACCCTGCAGTGCCCCTTCCCCAGATGGCCGTGAGACCCAGCGCTCTTCCTGACTGGGGTCACCTTTCCTGGCTACTGAGGGTCTGTCCAAGGGGACACAGGCAAATAAATGGCTTTCCCTTCAAGGGAAAGAGAGTGATTCAGCCATAAATGTTCTCGTGGTCCTGGAAGCAGCGAGCCTCAGAAGGAGTGAGTGTTTGCAAAATGCCAGCTATGTGCAGGACCTGGGCTGGGTGCTTGGCCTTGTCCCGTCTTTGAGTCCTCAGTGAGACTCTGTAGCAGGGTGTCCTTGAAGTGTTGTACACAAGGGACCGAAGCCCAGAGAAGCGAGTTGCTTACTCAAGGTCACCCTGCCTCTAAGGGCACCGCTGGAACTGGACCAGGTGCCATGTGAAGCTCCCTCACTCCTGCCAGTGGCACCAAGGGATGCACAGGCCAACTCCTGGCAGGTCAGCTGAGGAGGACAGAATAGAATGTGAGTCTCCTGAGTCCTGCCCTGGGAAGATGGAAACAAGCAAAATTTCCCACGGCTGGGCAGAATTCTCCACTCATTTCACTGATGCCTATTTCTTTGGACCTGTTTTGGGCCAGAACTGTGAAGGTGCAGGACCCACAGGGAGGGCCCCAGGCCTCAGGGACCTCAAAGTCCAGAGTGGGAGGTTGACACACAGACCTGCATGCTTACTGGGCACAGTTCGTGCTCCAGGTTCAACTTCTTCATGCTGTAAAGGGGCATTGACATTATGGGGTAGGGAAAGGAAACTCATTGCCTTTCTTGGAGAGACTGGGTTTCAGGGCTTAGCTGGTTTAGGAACAATCCAGAGGATTTAAGTCTCTGAAAAATAAACTTAATAAGTAAATTGAAAATTATAGGTTTAAAAATAGGAGTGGAAGGAGGTGATTTATATCTATGTTAATTGGGGAAATAACTTTGTATAGAGTTTATGTAGAACCTGGAGTGTTCCTTAGGGTTTTCGGGAATAGTGTTGGAAATATCTAGCTGAGACTTGTGTAAGATTAACCCCTTAAATGATCTCCCAACTCCATTTGAAATCTCTTAGCCACTGAAACTTTATATCTTTCCCCCTTTAGATCACAAATGCATTGCTAAGCCCATGGTGCCAGGGAGGCTACCCCCGGAAGTCATATCCCATGTATGACGGAAAGTAGAGTTTGGCTTAGAGGTAGAGTCCACATTCAAGCAACAGAGACTTTCAGGGATGGCTCTTAGGTCCAATGTCACATTAGGCAGGGCTTAGATGCTTTAGAGTAAATTAGGAGGCCCCATTGCTTCGGAGAATGGTAGGAACTCCCCAAGCAGGGAGGTTTCACAGTTCCATGCTTTCTTTCCCCAGTCCCTCAAGGGACCTGGATTTTTTCTTTTTATTTCCAAAACACTCTAAAATTCACTATGGTATTACATCAACTTGCACAGACTACTAATATCTCATTCCCTATTCTAGGTTCCATGCCACATAAAGCCAAATTACATTATTTATGTAAACTGACTAGACAGATTAAATTAGAGAGTGTGCTACAGAAAATTTAAATTCAGGGGAAAAAATTATCTCTTCCTTTTGTTTCACACATAAAAATTTTTAAATAAAGACAATATCATCCTTACCCTGTGTTCTGATTCACCTTAGTCCTAACCAGATCAGCTTCATTCACATCTCTAATTGAAGTCTGCTCTCTGTTTAAGTTTCTTTAACAGTTGCTGTATGGAGTGATGCTGCTTCTTTAGTACTTCCAGAGCTGGAGAACTCTGAGTCTGAGTCTCAGATGTCACATAGATACCAAAAGTTCCAGGGAGCTACCAGGTTATCTTGTAAGCATTTTCTAAATGAAGCTATTTCCAGAAATAAAAAAAATTTGACAATTGACTTATATTAGGGTCATCAATCACAAACCAAGGCAGATGTTTTGTCCTGTCTTACTTTCACATGTTTGCCAGGGTATGTTAATTAACAGGTAGAACAAAATGTACATACTTTCCTTGCTTTTCTTTTGAGGTTCCATTTTGTTAACCACATGTACTTTTAGAGAAGCATTAGAGAAAAATAGTATAAATTGGCATACAAATTTGCTTGTTTCCATGATCTGCATCAGTATCAGGATATAACATGGACAGTGAGAACATTGTCAAGTCTTTAGGAATTGTATACATTCTCTGAATATATGGATAACATCTCATCAATACAAATTTAGCTGAAGAAGGATAGAAAATCCCTTTTACTTATTGTAATACCTCCTTCACATTTCCTACATGATATCACCTCATGTTTACAAGATAAAAGAACAAATCCTTTGCAACAGTTTGAAATTAAAGACAATATTTGAAGGTTTGATTCTGGGGAGAGCAAAGTTGTCAGGTTTGAACACTAAGAGAAATAGGAAAATGGGTTACTGTGAAACATTATCGGGTCCTTTCTTAACCAAATAACAACAAAAGGTCTTCTAAAATAAAAGATGGTAATCAGGGTGACATGGACATTAACAAGGGTATTATTCTGAAATGATACAGAATCTTTGTCTTCTAGAAAGAATACTCAGATGGTTAAGAAAAGTTTTTTATACCCTTCCATTAAAAGCAGACCAATAATTGTTTTATTTTAACAGAGAGAAAACTAAATTCCAGTTTTGTATGAATACACAGTTTAACACAAAAAGCTCTTACAAAATATTATAAACAAGCCTATCAAAATTTTGGTCGGCACTGACTATGACAAACAGAATTCACTTCCACAACCTTTCTACAATTTTCCATTTATATTCAGGTCTTGCCTTACACATCAGAACTAGTTACTTACTAGTTGTCTACACTCTCTTAGACAAGCTTATCAAATTTTAGTCATATTGACTACAACAGACAGAAACTTCCACAACTTTCCATATCCACCCAGTCCTTGCCCTACACGTCCTTGAGGATAAAACGACACCTCTTTCTTTAACAAGCACATCCCATAAAATGTTACATACCCACATATGTTAAGTTATCAAAAAGATCTTCGATGCTGTCTTTAAACATCCTCCAAAGCATAATTATTTTTAAAATATCAAAACTGATCATTTAATTTCATTAAACACAAATTTACATTTTCACCATCTTAAAGATCCCAAAGATATAATGCTCCTTTTTCTATTGGAAGCTAAAAAACAACTCTTCATTTTCATAATATTCTGAAGTTATGAACAACCTCAAAAGCATCAAACTCTGGAGAATATACAATTGTTTAATTTGTCCCAAGCCTAAATCCAGGAAAACTTTTCCATAGCTCTCAAGGACATTTTCTCTTAGCTAAATCTGGCAAATAGATCTTATTCAATTACCCCTGTCCCCAGGCTATTTGTATTTTAATAATGATTGCTTATTAGAGTTACCATTGCAAAGGTATTATTGGAAAAAAAATTGAATTAGGGAATTCTCTCAGAACAAATATGGCCTATTCTACAACATTTCCTCCATGCCTACCATTTCTAGTCTCCAAGCCCAATAGAAAGAATTGCAAATTTAGCGCATCCTCCCCCATCTTCCCACATCTAATCCTTCCCCCATAGCTGTCTTAGCTGGGTAGCTCCTGCCGGCGGGGATAAGTGAGACAGATACAATGAGGCCTGGACTTAAAAGTTTTAAATGAGGGTGGTGCGATTTAAAAACCCCTAAGGAGGTCTTAGGTCATCCCCCAAGGAGGGTGAGCTTCTATGCCTTCTTTCAACTGTCTAAAATTATTAGATATATTTTGCCTAAAGCTGTGACTGGGGAAATTGGAAAAAGTCTTCACGTTTCCCCGAGGCAGTCCTCTGCTTCTTTCGGGAAATTCCAAGCAGCAATTTCTTCCCAGTGTCCAGGCTTGTTTACGGTAATTACAAAAACTAAGGCTTTGAACCACCGATGCTTAGAAGGTTTTTCTTTTTTTCTTTTAAGCAATTTGAATAGAGCTCTTTTAAGAATTTTTGTTTGCCAATTTGGTATTGCCATCTGGAGGTAGGAAAACATATATTGTACAAACAGACATGAATAGAAAGTTAGACACACAAAACACAGAAACATAGAAATATAAAACTCACCAATTTGGATGCTTTTTTAAATGTTTTCTGGTATGCCCGAACATTAGCCCAATTTGGGTTATACATTGAACTAAACTTTTTATTTTCTTTGGGCCTTCTCTATAGAATGGGGTATTATTTTCCCAATTACATGAATCCGATGTGGAGAATCGTATGCCCCGATACAAATCCTTTAGAGCTGCCTGTTCATCTACTCCTGGACCACTTGCCAGAGGGAGAGAAGTTTAGCTGGTGTCTCTGCTGTTGGTTTTAGAGAGCAGCCCTGGCCACACTGAGCACATTGGAGGGTAAGGGAGGGAGACACCGTTTCCATCTCAGGGTCTTTTGTCTCTGATGAAGAAGGATACAGAGGAGGAGAAGGAGATAGGGGAGCTTCCTCCTTCCTGATTTATCAGCCCCTCATTTACCAGGGACAGGTGGAGCAGATGAAGAAGCTAATAACAGCTCTATTAGATCCTCTGAATTTTAATCAGGGAGGACATTTTTCTTTTCTCCACTAATCTTTACAGGTAAAATTTTACATTTTCTCATCAAAATTGATTTCTGGGAAAAACAAAGGATTGAACATACATCATCTCATCCCATTTCTGCTCTTTCGCAGAATAACTCTACTGTAATACAGTGTTCTTTTCTATAGAGCTATTCTCAGGTCATTTCTTTCCTGATTCTAAATCATATTGAAGCTAGACAGTGTTTTGGAAATACAGTTTTGTTTTTCTCGTAGGCTCATAACCAGTTTTTCAGAAATAGCCCAAAGTGCTATATTCAGAAATGCTATTAGAATTAGAATTCCCCATTTTAAAGAACTTACATAATCAGTAACCAATTAGGAACATTTGAACAATACAAATGAAGTAATACACCAACTAACAAATTTAAACACTTAGTATATATTTAAGTAGCACGCCAATTAATAACCAGACCAAACATACCAATGAACAATTAAACAGGCATTAAACACTACATCTAAGTAACATATGAATTTACAGTTAAACAGCATCATACACTTACTTAATTTCATCAAACACCAATTACTTATTGGATGACTTATTTCCCAGGGGTACACTCAACAGACGAACACAGGTCTGGGCCTCGAGCCCCTTATGGAGTGGTCTCAGAAAACGGAGACGTGTAGAGTTCAAGGGGGAGCATTCTGGAGCTTTGAACCCCCGTCCTAACTTCCCGATTACTTTTACCTGGATGACCCACTCACCCAGTCAGATGTCCAGACTTGGAACTGGAAACGGTTTCTCTCTTTGAAGTTTTTTAAGGTTCCAAGGGTCTGTTGTGATGGCAGAGTGGAGAAAAAGCTGGTTGCCAAGCCTCGAGATTAAAAGAGTCTAATGGCTGCAAAAGGCTCGATCACTGCATCTACCTGTCCTACAGGGACTCCAGGACATCGGGTGGTCGGCCACCTGGCTTCTTAGTAATCTTTGCCCCTTCTGGGGTCGCCAAATTGGTCTCAAACAAAAGCAGCAGGCTCTCTGCCTATTGCACGTAACAGCCAATCCATGTCAACGGGGGTTCAGAGAAAGAGTTTATTGCTACCCGCAAAGCAGGAGATCAGATGGACTTTGGATCCAAAAATTTGTCTCCAGGAGTCTGAGGAGGTCAGGTTTTCACAAATCCGAACAAAGGCGGGGTTACAATAGAAACTGCAAACAAGGGTAAGACTAGTTGAGATTCACTAATTTCAGGTATTAACTTCTGCCTATTCTATAGTATAGAAAATATATATATAATGATTCAGTAAGCATAAGCATTTGTTAATTCTTAATTTCTCAGGTATAACACGGCTCCAGGGTCCTGGTCTTGTCTCCCGGTCACTCTTGGGATTCTTGTCTGGCAGTCCAGGAGGTGGTGAGCTCCCGGTCACCAGGGGGTTCCACCTGGCAGGGAACTGAGGCATCCAACTAGGTCTTCATTTCTTGTACTTCCCCACCCCATCCTCCCTTCCGTCCCCAACACAAAGTGGACAAAGAGGAGCCCCTGCAAGCCTCAGCCCCTCATGCGGCCTCGAGTCCATCCCTGCGGGGGCCTCGAGTCCATCCCTGCAGGGGCCTCGTGTCCATCCCTACAGGGGCCTTGGGTCCATCCCTGCAGGGGCCTTGTGTCCATCCCTGCAGGGGCCTCGGGTCCATCCCTACAGGACCGTCACTAGCTCAGGCTACGTCCCAAAGGCATCCCCAGCACCCCAGGAATAGTTGTCTCAAGCATCTATCACTGCAACAAGAGAGCGAAAGTCTGGACGGTAGAGAGAGAGTCACAAAAAATGAAAAAGAAGAAAGAAATGGGAAATCTCTGATCTCCAGGAAAAGGACAGGACACACTTATCAACATCTCTGAACCATCTGAAAAAGGAGACTGCAAACCAGCAGTCCTGGAACCACTGCTTGAGGCCCTGACAGGCCCAGGGAGCACCGGCTTTGGCCCCCTACGGCGGGAACCCTGGAGGCAGCAGGCACCACATGTGGCAGAAGGCCTGGCCCTGTCCATACTTGCTGAGCAGCCTTGGGGACCAGGCTCCCTCTCTGGGCCTCCTTCCATCTTTATCCCATGTGGGGTGGGGCCAGGGGGTCCCTGAAAGCCTGTCCAGCTCTGAACTGATGTTTAGGACATGAAATGGCCAAGAGGGTAGAGGAAGGGCCACGGGACACTGGAAAACAACCACAAGAAGAGGCCCCTTCCTCCTTGGTGACATCTGAGACAGACACCTGTACTGCATTTCTAACATTGTCTTAACTGGAATTCACCCCCAGGGCTCAAAGAGGGTGGGGAGCAAGGGGGTGGCAGGAACATGTTATCTGGCAATAAGGAATAGTGATTACACATATTGACACTGCATGGTGTCCATGACCTCACCTCCCAGACCTGGCTCCCGCGTCCGGACTGCACCTGAGCCTCTACCCCCCCCAACCCCCACCCTCCACCCTCCACCCTGGGAGTCACCCCGACCCCTTTCACTTCCTCCCTGCCCCCCACATCAATTGCACCTCCAGATCCTGTTGGGTTCATCTCCCCAAATCCCCACCATCCATCCTCTTCTCTCCAACTCCACAACCTCTTCTCACCTCATCACCTCCTGGCTGGACTTGAGCCACCAACAGCCAAAGAAGCAGTTCCCTCACTTAGACATTTCAGAGGCTCCCCAGGACTCCAAAGATAAAAACAAAACTGCTTCAGACAACAAGCCTGGTCCCATGGGGCCTGGCCCTGCACCTCCCCCTCTAGCCTCACCTGCTTCCTCACCTCCCACACGTCTCCACCCCAGACTCAGCCCCTGAGTTCACCTCCCTCCCTCCAGCCTCAGGGCCTTTGCATATGCTGTTCCCAAGGCCTGGAACATACCTTTCCCATCTGCAGTTTCCTTCTCTCATACTTCAGATCTGGGTGCAAGTCTTCCCTTCCCAGAGCAATCCCCCAGCCTTCTTGGCAGCCCCCTCACAGGTTCCCATCACCTCAAGAACCTTGCCCTGGACATCTGGGAGCAAGATGGCGGCTTAGCAAGGTGCACATTTTAGTTCATCCTCCAAAACAACTACTAAATAACCAGAAACAGTACAGAACAGCTCCCGGAGCCACGACAGTGACCAGACACACAGTGTACCCCAGTCTGGACCAGCTGGACCGCTGCAAGCCCCCCCGGAACCAAATGATGAATATGCAACTATGTGATGATATTAAGAATTACTGATTATATAAGTGGAATGGAATGATATCTTATTGTTTTGTTTGTTTGTTGTTATTTTTTTTTTTAATTAATAAATTGTTCCATAAATGTTCATCTCCCTCACTGGACTGTGAGCTCTGGGTCAGGGAGTATTTCTGTTTTATTCACTACTGTGTCCCCTAAAATGGTGTCTGGTACACGGTAGGTGCTCAATAAATGTAGGTGAGGTAGAAGGAAAGAGCAGTGGAAATCAAGTCTGTCCAAAGAATGTGATTGAAAAACAGAAAACAATGACACATGATGAAGGGAGGGAGGGCCAGGGGACCCTGAGCCCTTGGTCTGAGGACTCGGGGACCACTGTCTCCAGCTAGGATCCCTTGAAGTTACATCAGGGGACAGAGCCTCAGTCTTGCTGTGAAGCCCCAGATGGAGGCCTGAGGGACAGGAGCGACATTTTATACTGGTCTCCTACTCAATATTGCCTTCGGGGAAAGGACCTGCCGCTTGGATCATGTCCCTCCCCTGCTCCCAAACCTTCCATGGCTCCCCAGCATTGGCCTGTTAAATCCAAACTCCAGGTCCTCTGTGAACCATTCCCATCTTCTCACCCTACCACCCTGCATTTGTCTCACATACCCTGAGCTGCAGGCCCAGTCAGACCCTTTCCTGCTCCCCACAATCTACCCCCTCTCATTTTTTTCCCTGCTGCTCCTCTCCTGGAATGCTCATCCATGTATGCCCTGCCTCCTGAAACCCAAGTTCCCCTTCAAAGCACAGTTCAATTGTCACCTCCTCCATGAGGCCTTCTGTGATTCCCTGTTGGGCCAAATTAGCTTGTCCCTCCTCTGTTCCCAGCTCATGTCCCTCTTCCAGAGTTTGTTCAGTCCCACTACCCAGCAGGAAGGTTTACCCTGCTCTCCCTGATGTCCAGCACTAAATAGGCACTCAGAAAGGACCAGGTGAAGGAACAAATGGTTATCAGTCCCCAAACATCCAAATGATGCTTGTAAAGGCTAAGTACTTTACAAGCATCATTTCATTTAACCCTCTCCACAACCTCTTATAGTATATACTGATGTGTGTGCACGTTACAGATGGGGAAACTGAGGCTCAGGGAGCTTGGGTCACACGCCCAACGTCATGCAGTGAGAACCTCCCTGCTCAGCTCCCTCTGATGCCTCTCGCTCTCCTCCTGAGCTGAGCCGGGGGTCATGTGTCCAGGGCCTCCCTGCAGCCCTGCACTCACCGGGACCACGGCGGCTCCTTTGGCTGAGAGTCATGCTCACAAACGTCAGGCCTCGCTTCTGGAACAACAAAGAAGCGCAGGCCTTTCCCTGTGTGCGTGCAGACACGGGTGTGTCTGCCCGGAGGGTCTCTGTTTAATGGACCAGTAGGTCCAGAGGAGACATTCCCAACCAGTTCACCGACCCCACTCCTCCCCAAGCAGAGATGCCCCCTCCTCCCCACCCGGGGCTGGGGTCCTCCCAGGCCCACATGGGCACAGGCGGGTCCCTCTCCTGAGCCCCGGGGACATCGTTTATTGATCACGAGGACATGAGCTGTAAAGTCTACATTGTTTGTATATCTCAGATGCGCAAGGAGCCGCTGGGCCATCTGATCCCAGAGACTCTGGCAAGGGAAGGAAAAAATCTGAACAGAAAATGAGGTTGCAAAGAGAAAGATTCTTGTGTCAGGAAGATTAACCCACTGCTCAGACATGAAAGAAATGCATTCAATTATTTTTTTTTTTATTTGAATGTACCCGTTGTATTTAGCCACCTGCAAGCGTCAGATTACCCAGAGAGAAAGCATGAGAAGAGAATAAAAACATGCAGTCAAAACTGCTCCTGAAATTGGAATCATTAAGAGAGAAACAAAAGGCCAGCGTGAGACAAAAGGGGCCCGTTGGCACTGGGCGGCCCTGAGCGCTGGCAGCAGGCCCCGCCGCCCAGCACTAGCCCTCCGCAGCCCCTGTCCCAGTTGCTGATAGCAGGTCAAGAGGTCGGGACTCTCCCCCTAGAGCTGCCCGCAACATGCTGTGTGACCGTGGGTAGGGCACTGGGCCTCACCCTCCCAGGGCGAAATGAGAAGTCTGGACAAGATGCACTCTGGGGAGAAGGCGGACGGAGTGTGGTGCAAGAAGGGATCACACTAGACCCCACTCCAAGGCTAAGGAGGCCCCCAAAGACATCCCTTAAAGTTTTGAACCCCAAATGATGCCCGTTGTTGAATCTGAGTCGAAGGACACTTAATGAATAAGGATGGCCATGCGGGGAGCAGGTGGGCAAAGGGGGATCCTAGCACCTTCTCCATTCCGCTCCCTTCCAGCACCTTCCCTCTCCCCCAGAGTCCAGCCCTTGTGCTCTCTGCCCCTCCCCCATCACAGCCACTCTCAGAGAAGACCCTGGAAATCCCCGCCTCCCTGCAGTGTGATCGCTAAGGAGGTGGGAGGGGCAGGTGGACCCCCATGGACAGCATCTTCCGTTTTCATAGATAGAGTGGTTCTTGGAGGGAGAAGGCCTCCTGGAGCCTCCAGGTTCCTGTCACTCATTCCATCCACCCTGGAATGCAGGAAACCATAGGGGTGCACCAGGCAGAAAATGTGCTGTGTGTGTGTGTGTGTGTGTGTGTGTGTGTGTGTGTGTCAGAGGGAGAGAGGGACCAGGGCCTCAGGAACAGTGCAAGCAGGAGACATTCAGACACTCTTTAAACCTGGGCACTAGAGTGAAGCTTCCTCAGCTGCAAAGAGCAGAAGTCAGGCTCCCAGGCTGCAATCCCAAGACACCACTGGAAGCACCAGCCTGACCAAGGTCCCACCACATCAGGACTGACACCTACTATAGGCCTAACTGTTGTAGCTCTGGAGCCACAAGGTACAGCCAGGAACAAAACACAGAAATGTCTGCCTTTGTGGCAATCAGAAGTCCACATCCACAGAGCACCCTCTGCCTGCCAGGGCAGGGTGAGAACTTTGGTCGGTCTGTCTCTGAGTCAGATATCATCACTGTCCCCATTTTACAGAGGAGGATACTGAGACTCAGAGCAGTTACCATCTGGTCCCTTGTCCCATCCAGTAAGTAAGCCTGGAGACAGGATTAGGATCCAGCTGGTCGGGCTGGGGACTGTTTTCCAAAGAGGATGCTATTAACAGTGCCCTTATTATTCTCACCACCACTACTAAAGCCAGAACCATCAACACCATCAGCCCCAAAATGCCAGATCCCCCCAAGCCAAGATATCGTCCTCCTGTGGGGCCTGGATAGGCCATCTGAGGTGGCAGGGTTCCCCTCCCTACTTGCTGCATTTCACAGGCATCGCATCTTTGACCCTGGGAGGAGAGGACCATTATTACCCCATTGAACAGATGGGGAAACTGAGACTCAGCCTAAGGGACTTGAGCATGCCAGCAACAAATACATGGCTGAACCGGGATTTACATCTGAGTTTAATCTCAAAGCTCTTCACTGAGGTTGAGAGAGGTTAAAACATGGAAGTAATTAAACCCACTCTATTGAGATTTGCAAAGCCAGAAAACTTAAGGTGGTCAGTTAGACATCTCCTAGTGTCAATATGTATAATCACTATTCCTTATTGCCAAATAACATGTTCCTGCCACCCCCTTGCTCCCCACCCTCCTTGAGCCCTGGGGGTGAATTCCAGTTAAGACATTGTTAGAAATGCAGTGCATGTGTCTGTCTCAGATGTCACCGAGGTATTTGAAATAACTGAAAGATTAATGGTTTGTTTACAAAGCCCTGCCAGAATACTACCAGTGTTGAGGCAGGTGAGTGGAACCAAAAAGGACTGAGTCAAAACACCCCCTGCTCCAAGGGGCCTCGGTGTCCCCATGGGCCCAGGACCATCCTGTCCTGTCCAGAGACACCAGCCAAGTGGGCGGATCCAGCAATAGCAACCCAGTTCCAACAAGTGGCCCAGTCTACAGAGCCTCTTGGTGTCGGGGACCCTAAGGCTGCCCTCCCCTGCTGAGACACCTGGCCAGGTCCCAGTCTCATGGGAAAATCAGGGGCCTTCCCGGTACCAAAAACTGCCCGAGTTTCCTAGAGCTGCCTTAACAAAGAGCCACAAACCGGTGGCTTAAACCACAGGAGTGTACTTCTTCACAGATACAGTGGCTGTAAATCTGAAATCAAGGTGCTGTTAGGGTCGTGTTCTCTCTAAGACCTGTAGAGGAGATGCCTTCCTTGCCTTTTCCTGGCCTCTGGTACTTTGCCAGCACTCTTTGGTGTTCCTTGGCTTGTGGACCCGTCATTCTAATCTCTGTCTTCACGTGGCCTTCTCTCCTACCTGTCTGGGGATATTCTCTCCTCCTTATAAGAATAATGGTTATATCTGATCAGAACCTTGCCCTACTCTAGTGTGACCTCACCTTAATTTAACCAATTCTATCTGCAATGACCTTATTTCCAACTTAGGGCACATTCTGAAGTACTGGGAATTAGGGCTTCAACATATGCTTTGGAGGTTCGTGATCAACCCATAACAAATGTAAATGGTTTAAATATACCAATCAAAGAATAGAAAGTAGCAGAGTGGATAGAAATAATGATCCAGCTATGACCTGCTTATAAGAAACTCACTTCAAATCCAATTATATAAGTAGGTTGAAAGTAAAAAGATAGAAAAAGATGGACCATATGAACACTAATTTTAAAAAGAGCAGAAGTGACTCTAATAATGCTGGATAAAGTAGAATTCAGAGCAAAAAGAAAATTGTTAAAGACAAAATGGGACTTTACATGATGATGAAAACATATTCCACCTGGAGACATGAGGATCCTAAAAGTATGCACATCAAACAAAAGACCTTCAAAATACATGAAGTCAAAACCTATGGAGCTTAAAGGAAAAGTAGGAAAACCCACAGTGATAGGTGGAAATACCTCTCTCGGAGGCCAATAGAATCACTAGAGAGAAAACCAGCAGGAGCTAATGGATGAATAAAGAACATGCCGCCACCAACATCAGACTACACATTCTTTTCAAGCACCCAAAGGAACACAGACCTGTGTTCACCAAGACAGACCATATCCTAAACCATAAAACAAATCTCAACAACCTTTTCAAAGGTGAAATAATACAGAGAGTATTCTCTGGGTATAATGGAATCAAACTAGAAATACATTAACAGAAACAACAGGAAAATCTCTAAACACTAATGAGCACTAATTAAACAACACACTTCTAATAATCCATGGGTCAAAGAGGAAGTCTGAAAGGAAGTAAAGAATACATAGAACTGAATGAAAATGAAAACACAGAACATCAAAATATGTGGGATGCAGCTAAATCAGTGCTGAGAGGGAAATTTATAGCACTAAGTGCTTACATTAGATACAAGGAAGGTCCCAAATCAATAATGTAAATCCATAACTTGAGAAACTAGCAAAAAAAACCCAAAGCAAGGAAATCAAAGTGATAAAATCAGAAATCAATGAAATACAATAAAAGGAAACTAATAGGAAAATCAATGAAATGAAACACTGATTCTTAAAAAAAAAATCAATAAAATTGGTAAAACTACAGCAAAAAATAGAGGAGATAAAAATCATCAATATCAGGAAAGAAATTGGGGATATCACTACAGATCTTCAGCCATGACAAGGGAATACTACTGACAAAGCTGATGCTCTTTAATTTGACAACTTAGAAGAAATAGGCCCCAGGTGTCATAGTCAGCTCTGGACCCACAGCACCTGGCCCACAGTGGACACACGCAGCACACTGAACTGAACTGAGGGTGGCCTTTGCTTTCACCTGCTCTGCGCTGAGCCCTGGGCAGGCGCGCCTGGTAGACCACAGAGGCGGTGGTCACGGGCCCTGCCCTGGGACGGTCTCACCTGGCAGGGATGCAGACAGCGCTGCTCCCCATGTCTCCAGCCCCCTCGTTCCTGATGAACATCTTGGAAGCCCCTGAGGAGGTGAAGCCGCAGGTGGTCCAGGGAAACCATGAGGAGCAGGGACCCGGCCAAGGCGCTGGAGCGTCGTGGAAAGAGGTCACTTCTGCGTGCTGAGGACGCTGCTTGTTCGATACAGCAGCATAACCCGGGCTCCCTGACCGTCGCCCCGTGTGGAACCTGTCACCTTGAGGTCTTCCCTGAGGGGGTGAGGCTGGCACTCCTGAGCCCCAGGGCCCCGGATGCTGACTCTGTGGACGGGTCACACAAGGCTACCCCTGCCACAGGCTGGACCACACGTGGGACTCCAGGATCTGTGCTCTTCTCTGTTTATTTGTCTACTCAACAAGGACTCCACTGGAGTTGGCTCCCAGGCACATGCTGGGTGCTAGGTGCACCCTGAGGACAGAGCCCACACAGCCCCTGCCCTCCTCCAGGTCACAGACCATGGTAGGTGTGGCGGTTTGAAACTATTATATGCTCCAGAAAAGCCATGTTTTAATCCTGATCCAATCTTGTGGGGCCAGACCTATTGTTTAGGGTGGAAACCTTTGATTAGATTGTTTCCATGGAGACTGACCCACTCAATTGTGGACATGACCTTCTGATTAGATTACTTCCATGGAGATGTGGCACACCCAATTGTGGGTGTGGCCTTTTGATTTGATGGAGACTCTGCCTATTCACAGTGGGTGGTGATTAATTTACTACAGCCCTTTAAAAGAGGAAATATTCTGGAAAAACTTCAGATACAGAGGCATTAAACAGACATTTGGAGATGTAGGAGCCCCAGGAGATACAATTGCTTCAGAGCTGATAGAGATGCAGACATTTGGAGATGCTTGGAGCGCCAACAGAGAGAACAGATACTTACACATGGACATTTGGAGATGTAGAGCCCAGCAAATATCGCCATGTGCCTTCCCATGAGATGCTAAGCAAGCCAGAACCCAGAATTGTGTCCTGGAGGAGCTAAATAAAGTCCCACAGATGCTTAGGGAGGAAACCACTGGCATCAGAAGCTGGAAGCAATGGAACCAGGAGTAAGGACCACCAGATACAAGTCATGTGTCTTCCCATGTGACAGATATTGGCCTTTCTTGAGTCAAGGTATCTTTTTCTGGTTGCCTTAGTTTGGACATTTTTATGGCCTTATAACTGTAAACTTTTAACTTATTAAATTCCCTTTTCAAAAGCCATTCCATTTCTGGTATATTGTATCCTGGCAGCGTTAGCAAACTAAAAGAGTAGGTGACTGTAAATTCCTCAAGGAAATGGATATAGAGGGTCCTGGATGCAACAAGGGGTTGTAGAGTGGACGGTTGGAAATGTGAGTTAAGTCTGGGTGGAGAACGGGGATCTAGCAAGGTAACTGAGGAGGTCACATTTAAGCTGAGCCCCAAAGATGGAGGGACCCACCTTGTGAAGGGGGGATAGGAATAGGTGTTCTACGTAGAGGGAACTGTATACGCAAAGCCCCTGAGTCAGGAAAGGGTTGGGTTGATTGAGGGAGAGAAAGGGGGTCCAGGTGGACAACAGAGGGCAGGGGAGAGGGGAGGGAGCTGGGGCAGGGTGTGGGCAGGGCCTGGACTATGCAGGGCAGGGGGTCACAGTGGGGAGTCTGGACTGATCTTGGGGTCAAGGAGAAGGAAGTGAAGGGTCCAGGGGGAAAGACACGACCTAGTCACATTCAGAACATTTTCTGAGCTCACGGCTTAGTGCGGGGCCTGCCGTGCAGCTGGCACTCATGAAATGCTTGCTGGTAAGGGCATCATGTGGTGGAAGTGGGCTCTGTTCAGAGTAACACTGGCTCTCCTGGGGTGTGTTATGTGCACAGGTAAATGCAGGGAGTCTGTCCTCTTGAGGACAGTGTCCACTCGCAGGAGGGGAGAAGCTGGTGTTGGTGGAGCAGCTGCCTCTGCCTGGCTGGGCTTGGACTTCTGGCTTGTCATCCACAGTGAGAACCCCAGGAAGGAGATACATTGATGTCCTCAGTGAGGCTCTGATGTTTTTAACATTAAAACTGGCCCAAAATGAAAAGCTCTAACCTGACGTTAGTATATGTGAAGAAGGATCCCAATTAAAAAGTGCTTCAAGAAATATTTCAATATGGAAATCAATGGAAGCTCATGGAAAGAATTACTAGCTGAATAATGAGAAAAGACAAGTCGATAGAACTAAGTAAATGGAAGAGGAGAAAATCCACAACTCACCCCTGAGTAAAGGGCTTGAGACACTAAATTGATAAAACGATGACATTGAAATATGAGAGAACATGCAACTTCTTAACAAAAGAGACAGAAACCAGCTAATGTGATAACAAACAATACCCAGAGACCATCAGAGTCTGTGACCTGGACTGGGCATTTTATAGCCACATAAATGACTCTCAACGGTCCACCCCAGGCCCCAAAGTATATTCTGATACCTAGGTGATAGGCAGAGGAATTCGTAGTGTTATCCCATCTTGGGTGGCCTTTAGATCAGGGTTCCAGGCCTCCTCTGTCCATTTCCATACTCACAGCCTTGCTCAAGGGCCAACACTGCTGGCATCCTATTGAGGTGTGGCTCAGCTCCCTTAGTGAGAGCCTCATCAAGGTTTCTGAGAGCCTCTGCTGGGACATCTGCCCATCCTTTTAAATTTGCATGCCCAGTAGTTTGATCTGTTCTTTAGTGGACCATTTTTCCTTTTTATCAACTGGGCCGTTGAGGGGATTCTAAGGCAAATGAAACTGCCATGGTATCCCCTCCTTTTGTGCCCAGTCTTGTATTGCGGTGCCAGTGGGGCAGACCCTTGGTCACTAGAAATGACACTGGGCATGTCATATATTGCTTATAGGCACTGAAGTCATTTAATAATGGGCGTTTGGTTGGATCGTCTGCAGGGGAATGAGTGCTTGCATGAGACCACTAACTGTGTCCACATGGGTGTGTGCATGGCAATACCCTCACACCCCAGAAGAGGCTCTATAGAATCCACCTGCCAGGCATCTAAAGCTTTGGCTCCACTTGGTACATGGCCATATGCCCTGGATGGAGATTTGGGTCTCACTCTGCTACAAGTGGGGCAGCACTGGCAGACCCTCCCAATGTCCTCTCTGGAGATAGGCAAACCAGCCATCTCCACCAGCCTCCAGGGTGTATGAATACCCCTGTTTCTCCCCTTTCTGGTGAATCCAGTGGACTCTGTCTTGTCAGTCATTCCCATCACTTGGGGTTTTGCTAAGATATCTGCTTCTGTCTTTCCTAAGAGGGAGGTGGGCTGATGGGCAGACACATGGAAGATTGTCTTCTGCCCTTCGGCGTTGTAGGTGATCCCAGATAGCATGCCGTAGTTCAGCCTCCACAAGTGATACCATTTATAAGCCACTTATCTGCTTCCCGTTGGGCAATCCGTATTGCTGCCCATGAATCAGTACAAATGGTGACTGGGTGTGGCTCACCCATTAGAACAAATCAGACAGCTCTTAGTTTGGCCCATGGACTACTGTGTCCACTGCCATCTCCGCCCACACAAAAGTCGTCTGCTGCTGGTTGTATGGCCACCGCTGTCCTTTTCCTTCCTTTGCTTGTCAGGGCTTCTCTAAGGGCAACTCTGAGGTTTCCTCAGATACTATGGTGTGTATTATGGACCCTAGAAGGACTTGTAACTCCAGTGAGATGAGACTGGTGGCCTCTGTGTTGTAGATATGCACACCACTGCCCTAATGTGTCATTCTGGGCTACTGCAGAAGCAAGCCTCATAAACTGCTCCTCTAGCTATCCCTTCACAGGAAATGCAGGTTTTATTTCCATTGCCATATCCCTTGTAATGACCTCTGTTTGTAGTAAATCTTGGTATATAGCCAGGAATTGCTTTTCTAGAATGACATAACTTTGCTCAGCCTCATTGAAGAGTTGAGACCAAAACTTTATGGGGATGAAGTCCTTTGAGGGTCAGAAGGAAAAAAAAAATATATATATATATATATGTATGGAAGTATTGAACTGTCCTATCTGAGAAGCCCCAGGTACCTCTCAACCATAGGAGACTCCCAGGAAAATGGGCCAGGCTCTTAATTTTGTGGTTTGCCCTTACGAAACTTGTTTCTCTGGGGGAGAAGTTAAGGCTGCCCATGGTGGGGCCTGGGAGTTCTTTCTAGGTAGCCTCTTTTGCCCTGATGTTGCCTCTCTCTCTCTAGGCCCAAATCTGCAAGAAAATTCATTGCCCTTTCCCCTGCTGCATGGGACTTGATATTCAGGGGAGACATTCTCCCTAGTGGTGTGGGGTATGGCTCCCAGGGATGTAGCTGGTCCTGGTACTGTGGGATCGACATTGCCTTCAGGACCAAGAAAAAGGCATTAAAAGATGCATCAGTGGCCAAAAGAGAACACGTGGAATTGAGAGGCTACTCTGGAGGCAGCTCTTATGCAAGCTTCAATTAGATAGTGCTGATTGCCATGGTTTACTAAACCCCAGCCAACATCATTCCTATTGACACTTGAGAATACCTATGGCTCAAACTGAGACTCTATAAAGGTTTCATGCACTAGGATTGCCTTCCTGGACCTATAATTCCCAGAGAGCCCCTAGGTTAGATAAATCCTGAAACCCAGAGGGACCAGCCTCTCCAAGATTATCAATTAATTACATCCTCCTATCTACTAAAGTGTTGACACCCCTTCTCAATGTGAAAAAGTCAGAACGTGCATTGTCCAGAGAGCCTTATGGATTGGGAGAGGGATCAAGGGAGAAGGAGGCATAACAGAGAAAATAGGATTTGGCAAACAAGTACAACTGCTGAATCACTCTATTAGTATTCCATCCAGCCTCAGTGCTTACGAGCAGCTAGAAGGAAAAATCTGAGATGGTGGCATAGTGTCTGACGACAAACTCTGGGATGTGTTCTGTAACTGTTTATTGAAGTGTGCTTTGAAAATTATTGCTTTTTTTCTTTCTTTGCTTTGTATATATATTTTACAGTAAAAAGTGTTAAAAAAGAAAAATAAAACTTCATGGGGATCCGAGCCTTCCCATCCCTTTGCCATAGGGTCTACCCAATTTCGTCGTCTGTAATGGAGACAGCTAGTTCAAAGATCACCCTGGAATCAGAGTTTGCAGGGCTTTTGCTTGAGCTATTAAAATGTGTGCTTTGGCAAAGGTCTCCTCTTCCTTGCATCCCTATCCTATACTACTTCCTTTTCTAATAGTCTATACAGGAGGCTCAGGCGCTATGCCAAAGAAGAAATGAACATTCTCCAACAGCCCAGTAACCCTACAAAAGTTAGCACTGCTTTAACTATTTGTGGGTGGCAAAACAACAGTCTCACCAGACCATACCACCCCCAGGAACTTGACCATTTCCTGGTTGTGGTATTTTCTGAGGGGTGATTGTCCACTCTCTTTGCTGGAGGTGCTGCCAGACCTCTCCATGGCCTTCTGTAGAAGACTTGGGTCTACATAAGTTAGCGAAATGTCCTCCACGTAGTGTACTACATGGACTCCTGGAGGTGAACCCAAGGTGCCCAGGTCCCTGGATACTAATCTCTGACAGATCAAAGGGCTCTGTCTATATCCTTAGGGGAAGTTCTGGAAGATCCATGCCATCCTTCCCACGTGAAGGCAAACTTGTGCTGTGATGGTTTATCTATTGGCCATACTAAAGAAAATAGGCCAAATTCATAAGAGCATGATAGGTTCCTGGACAGGTTATTAATATCTCTACCATTTCGGCTGCATTGGATATGGCAGCCTGAATGGCAGGAGGCACTTTAGTCAGTTCCTGATAATCTACAGGCATTTTTCCATAGTCCATCTGGCTTCCAAACTAGCCACCCTGGGCTGCTGAAAGGACTCCATGCTGGTCAGATAATTTGCACCTTTACCAATTCCAAGATAGTTGTGGACATTTCTTTATGTTCCCCCCTGCCCCCAGGCAACTGATATTGTTCAATAACCATTATACTTGGTCATGATAGGAAGGGTGGGTTTCCAGCTAGCATGCCCCATAATACCACCTTCACAACTGTCACCCTTAGGTGGAATTCTCCGATAATGGTACCTAGGGTGGCCCCAAGGAGAGTGCCTACTCCCAGTATATTTTAAGGTATAAGGGACAAGCACACCTACTTGTGGGATGGAAGGGCTGGCCCTATGTGGAAGAGGAGACAAGCCTTTTGCACCAGGATGGATGCGTTCCCATACCCATCAGTATATGTCTGTGGTTCAGAGAACCGGTGAGGAGTCAGGTTTACAAGGTGAATTTGCTCCCGTGTCTACCAACTCCTTTTGTTTATTACATGGGGACCCATGTATATACTTTCATATGTGGCCTCTGGTCCCCGGTACCCTGCATCTCAGGAATGAGGAAGGGGGCAGAGGGGTTGCCATTCTCTCTCTGTCTCTTCCTCCTCAGGATAGGGGGTGGGAGGCCCTTGGCTCTAGTTCTGATTTCAGGGTGCATGGTCTGTGGGGCTCTCCAGTGTGTGATCGTTCTGGCTTCAGCCTCTTCCAGTATTTCAGCAGAACGGCCTTGGTTGGTTGTTGATTTTCTCCCACACCAGCCCAGCTCTCAGCAGGTCCTGTGATATCCGGCTAGAGGAAACCATCTTTACACTGGATTTTTGGAGGACGTGATTGTCCTTTTTCCCCATATGTCACACTCCATGCTCTGGACATCCTGCTGTCCGTCTGTGTCTTTTCTATCTCAACAAGGGTTTGCCCTACAACACACCCAAGGAGACCGGAAAGAGGGCTTAGAATAGGGAGGGGAGTTCCCTTCCAACCAGGAGGTGTCACTTTTAATAATTTATCTTGCCTGCCAAAAAAGTTGCGTGGGCAGGGCCCCAGGAGAGCAGGATTTCAATGACCACACACATCACTAGCTCTCCCAGCAGCACTCCTTCAAGAGTTTCCCAGGGGATGGTGCATCTCCTGGCATTTTTCTTTCTGACAACCATGCATCTTGGCAAGTATTAATGATCCAATCAATTAAGGCAAGTGGTATTATTCCACAGTCACCGTTCTGTGACTGTGACCCCTGCTAGCATTGTCTGGTGGATGGGTGGATGGTGACAATGCATATCTTTTCAGCCTTACTCCCTTTAGGACCATGCCATTTCAGCTCCACCCTCCCACAGCCTTACTAGCCATGCCACTGGTCCCTCCTTAGAGTCTTCAGAAACATCTTGCAATATCAATCAGCTCTGCCAGGGTATATTCCCAGATGAAATATGTTTGATTCACTGGTGGAGGGGGTCCTGGAGCTCCCAATGGTCTAGTCTGTTTTTTCTTTTCCTGTATAAGGGAATGAGTGTGCAGAGATGCTCTGTTCCCCTCTTCATCCATGTTGATTACCTTGACCAGCAACACTCACTTTCACTTTCTACAGGGTTTCCTGTCTCTGCATCCCAACCAGGAGGCATCACTATAGACAGGACCTTCACTTCAGGGAGATTTTACCCACACTTTTTTGCATACTGGAAAGATATTTAGCCAAGACTCCCCTTTTTTCACATTGCCCACCACATCAGTTACCAGCAAATTTGCATTTGCCCTCAGGTCTTGTTCCAAATGCACCTCTTTCTCTAGTTTGTCTTACTCTGGCCTCGGCTGTTACCTGTGCTTCAGTAGGCACTCTTACTGCCCATAGCAGGGGCTAATGCTAACCTATTCCAGACATCAGACACTTTACTTCCTTGCCAGCTGAGTGTAGTTATACCCTTTCCAGCAGAGAGGTGAGACCTGCCAAGGCTTTTGGAGCAGAATTTTCCTCCAGGCAGCCTGTAGATGTCCGAATATCTACAACGAAGCCCCCATCGACCCTTGCAACCAGCCCAACATTTCTCCTGTCATTTTCTCTTCTCCCAAGCCCATTTCTCCAGAATCTTGTGCCAATTGTTGCGTCACACTGAACCAGCAGCAGGACTTGTTCTGAAAGAAGAAATAAGGGGAGACCCAGCCAGCACTGTCCAAACCACCCTACAGCAGTGACAGATGAGATGCCAAAGAAAGAGCGGTAAACACGGGTGTGATCTGTCCAAAAGCATTTATTAGAGGAACCTGCAGAGAGCTGCAGCTACCTTGTGAAGGACAGTGGGACTGACAAAAAGTCACTCAAGTATGTTCACACCTATGGCAACCGCACTGCAGGTTACATATGGTTGGGAGGACAAAAGTGGCTGAATGCCAGAGGCTCGTGTGTGCATTTGGGGTAAACATCTTGGTATGTGCTCTTTTCTCAGAACAAGATGAGCTCGGGGCAGGCAGCATTCAAGGCGTTAGCAGCCAAAGCTCAGCATACTTTTAGGGAGTTACGGGAAGGGGTGCCGGGGAGTGGGGGGAAGTCAAGCCTGTCAGGTAGGAGATGCTATGTGTATCACACAGCACTCCTTGGAGGGAAATCTCCCTTCTCCATTTCACAGGTGAGGAACCAAGATGCAGGGTGGGCAGGGGACTCACCCAAGGCCACACGCGCAGTGAGTGGAAGAATCCCTCCCCCAGGCTGTCTGTTCCCAGCCCCAGGGTGAAGGTGATTTCTGCCTTTCTTTCATGATCTCAGAACCTGCAAAGGGGCAGAGGGGCAGGGAGACAACAGGGCCTGTAGGGAGGGGGGGCCAGCCCCCAGGTTTCCAAGAAGTCGCCCCATTCTGACTTTGTTGAGAATTTTCCCCAGGGTTCAATTCGTCTGCAAAGCCAGCCCCTCCTCTGAGAGCTTGGGGGGAAGACAAGAAAAGAAGCTCATTTTCTCTCGATTCTCTTCCCGGTGGCATCTGCATCAAAAGCAGAAGTTACATCTTCAAGGCCCCAGGATGAATCCCACAAAGGCGGATTTTTCTTAACCTCATTATTTTTCCCTCCTGAGGGTCAGAGGTCATGTCAATAACTTCCTGCCCACTGCTTTGTGGAGATCCAAAGCAGGACGGCAAGCCTGCTTTAGGAACTGTAAATCCTGTCTCCCTCTCCCTGCTGGAAATCGATTGCAAACCCAGTTGCTAAATCCACAGTAAATCCAGCAGCTAATAAATCAAAGGCCTCTTCTGGGCTCATGCTGGGCTGACAGACGCACCCAGAAGAAGAGAGGCTATCCTTGAGTCTCATCTCCTCCGATCTGGGATCTATCCACAGTCAAGGGGAACAGAGGGGACCCACCAGGGGCCAGGACAAGCATGAACCCCCAAACCAGGGAAGTACCTCCTGTCCCAACCTGTCTTGGTTCCTACCTGCAGGCCCCTCAGGCACCTCACCCACAGGCTGAGGAAGATTCCAGACCAGCCCTCAGGCAGACAAGGGACTCAGGAAAGCCTCTGGCCCCGGAATTTAGCCCTCAATCAGGTCTCTCCACTCACTCACAAGTACCTGTCAAACACCTGCTCCAAAGAGCATCGAATTCTGAGGTTGCCCAGGAATTTGCCTCCGTGATTCATCACTTTACAAAGCTGGAGGACTTAAGCAGAGCCTCTGGCCCTGGTGAAAAGGCAGGAAGTAGAGCTCATTTCCAGGGCTCTCGCTGCACACCTCTTCCCGGGAGCATCTGGAGAGCTGTGTGGGCACTCAGTGGGAGAGGCCGAAGATTACTGAGCTCTTCCTCGGCTGGGTGCTGGTACATGCTCACACCTGAGTCCACACAGGGAGTGAGCAGCAGAGCATGGACCTGAGATGGGTCCATCAAGCTCCTGAGTTAATGCTTCAACCACTGAAGCTGCAGATTCCCAGAACAGGTTGGGGAGTGCTGCAGATAGGTACAGACCATGCCTGAGGCCCCCAAGTCCTGGGATAACCCTTCAGCCCCTGCAAGTTGTGAAGGCTGTGTTGGAGGCATGTCTGGAAACTTCCACTCCTTCATAGCAGAAGCTGGTGCCAGTAAATTACTCCCAGTAAATGGAGATGTTTGTTCAGGGAATTGGGGAGGCAGTAAACAGAAGCTGGAGCAATTAACCACGAACTACAGATGTGCTGAGCCTTCCAATGCTGCTGCCCCGGCAGTGGCCTCCTCTCTGTGGAGTGAGGTGATACCATGGGGTGGCGTTTTCCTGTTGAGCTGAGCAGCTGAGAATCAAAGAGTCAAAAGAGAGCCATGGAGGATGGAAACCACTAAGTACAATCACCTCATTGGACAGATGGGAAACCAAGGCCCTGAGAAGGATAAAGACCTGCTCAAGGACACATGGCAGGCTAATGACTGCAGTGGGCTGGATGCCCGGTCTCCCTGGAAGCAGGTCAGGGCTATTACCAGCACATCTAAATGCAGGGTCAAGGTCATAGGGTGGAATGCAGTATGGGAATCTGGCAGGTGGTAGGTGGGGAAATCGAGGCTCAGGGAAAGTAGGTAATTTGCCCAGTGATTCACAGTGAACTAACTGGTGGGATGAGGAGTTGGGCTAGGTCTGTCTAACTCTTTTAATTGTGCTCTGCTGACTGCTTCTACCCAGCTTCTGGATCAGTGCTCCAGAGCCCAGGAAACCCATCCGGACAGGAGCAGGGAAGGTCTCCACAGGAAGAGAGACCTAAGTAGGAAGCCAGACCCCAAAGTGAAGAGTAAAGCCAATTGCCAACTTGGGTTCCTCCCTGTTTATTGAGCTCCAACTGTGTTCTGGATATGCTCTGAACATATGCTTATCTCAGGTAATCCCCCAGCAACCCAGCAGGGAGGGGGGTGACTCTATCCCTTTGCTGATGAGGAAACTGAGGTTTAGGGAAGGGAAGTGGCTTCGCCAATGTTACATAAGTAATATATGGTATCCCAGTGAGCCATTTATCAATTATTGCCTCTCAGCTCCAAATCCTTCATTATCTACTTATGGTATTGGAATATTTCTCCCTTGCGAGCTAGCATGATGTAAAACATCATCAGTAATGGGCATTGGAGGGACCCAGGAGGGATAAACAGACTTTTCTTCCGGGTTCCACCATGGCCTTCTCTGCATGCTGAGGCATGCAGTGACCAGCATTGCAGACACCCAGCAACGTTTATCCCCCCAGCCCCAGTGAGTTTCAGCAGCACTACCCCATGAGCAGCTGCCAACCAGTTCCTGGGTAGCACCTCCTTCTGGGCTCTTTTCCCTGGTACCCAGCAAGCTTCACTTGCACAACATCTCAGCGAACTTCTCCACCAGGCAGCAAGCCACAGCTGCACTCCCTCTGCCTAGGTCTGGACCTCAGCCCTGGTGGCAGGGGTCAGTAACTCTTCTCAATTTGTTCCTTCCAGTGCTCTACCCCAGTCCTAGATGCAGAGGCTGCTCCTTATCCCTGCTATTCCTGCATTCTGTAGAGTTCTTTAGACTTCCTGGTAGGCAATCCTCAGTTACAGGTAACATGAATTTATATTAACTCCCTGTATGGGGTTCTGTCTTCTGTTTGGATCCTGGCATTTAACAAATTGATACTGGGTGTGGTCCCAAAGAAAGACTCACAGAGATGGGGTTCTTGGGACTGATTTGGTCAGATCCTTCGATGTGAGTATGGTGCTGAGCTCCTTGTCAGTGGGAAATGGGATGCCAGAAATCTATGGCATGCAGCAGCATAGCAATTAGTCAAACTATCACCTGCGGTTGATGGTAATGGCATGCCAACTGAAGCAAGAGCCTTGGGAGCCCACGTGGCTGCTATGCTTGACTCTTAATAGCTGTGATGATGACTACAAGGTCTGTGGTGAAGGGTGGATTCTCTTCAGTGCACTGAAGGATTTAGAATAAAAATTATAAGCTTAAGTCCTTTAACTCTCTGCCATGACAGTCCTAAACAAGTCTCTTCTTTCTATGGGTATTAGACCAAGATGGGTGAAATATAACACAAGACCAGGCCAAACTCATTGGCACGGTGCACTTACCAGAGATTCCAGATTTAATTTGTTGGCTTATACAGCCATAGGTAGCTCTCACTACTGCAGGAAAATGTCTAGGGCTTAAATGGTCTGAAGCATGTAAAGATATTCTCTCAAGAAGAAAACCAAGTTAGTTCACTTTGCAACACCTACCACAACTCCTGGATTTTGAAGGCAATATATACCACATTTGAAGGTGCTACATTGACCCATCTACAAGTTCATCCATAAGGCTGCTAGTTTTTATTAGAAAACAGAGAAAGAGAAGGTTTTCAGTCAAGTTGAGCCTGTAGTAGACGTTGCTATATTACTTGAGCCTTATCAACAGATCCTATGATGCTCTAAGTTGACTATGGTAAGTAGGGATTCTGTATGGATCCTCTAGAAAGTACGAATAGGAAAATCACAGTGAAGATATCTAGAATTTTCAAGAAATCGAAAATGTATACTGGAATAAGAATAAGAATTACATGAGATGTCTCTTCAGAAATCATAAAAGCACAAAAAAAAGTAGAATATTTAGAATGTTGGGGGCGGGGGGCAGGGAATCCACCAACCTAGAAATCTGTATCCAGTGAAATTATCATTGAAAAGTGAAATGACAATAAATGCTGTTGAGGATGCAGAATAACAAGAACTCTCATTCATTCCTGGTGGGACTGCAAAATGGTATACCATTTGGAGGACAGTTTGGCAGTTTCTTATAAAGCTAAATATAGTTTTAGGACACAGAAATCACGCTCCTAGGTATTTACCATTTTTCAAACATTTTCACAGCCTCAAGAATTGTAAATTCGTAAGCTAATAAATTCACATTACTAAAAGCCAACCCATTTTGTGGTATCTGCTTTTGGTAGACTAGCAAACTAGAACAGGTGCTGAATATGCAACTTTGAAAATGGTTGATGTTTGTAAGGCTAGAACCAAAAGATACTACATAAACACTGTACTCTAGTTGATAGCCTTGTTCCCCACAGGGTAATAGGTTAGAAACTCTGATTCTGCTATGCATTTATATGGAATTGAACAATTAAGCATATGAATGATAAATCCAACAGATTTATCACTGTTGGAGTTGGATTTTACAGAGAAGGCAGAGAGAAAGCTAGGGTGATCCATGTGCTAATGCAGTAGAGTTGGAGACATCACTACGAAATCATGTTCAACTTAATATATTATACTTAACATAAATGATTGTATATAGAAATATTTATGGTGAATAGACGTGTATCGCCTTGTTCTCTCCACTGAGAGGACCTAAGAGAAATGACATCCCAGGAGCAGTGAGCACACCACCCAATCTTGGTTTTTAATATTATTCTCTTCAATTAAAGGAACCAAGACCTCTTGGTGAAATAGCTGAGTTTAGAATTGGAGCAGGAAATATATACAAGGGGATCCTGGATCTCGTCGTGTCATGAAGTAAGGAAATGCTGAAAAAGCTGCCACAAATAAAAACCCCACATGGCTGAGGGTCTGTTGAAGGGACACAGGCCAATTGAAAGAGCCTCCAATGGACAAAGCTGGAACAAAGTAAATTAGTGTTGGATTATAAACCAAAGTATCAAATAAATATCCATGACTCCACACTGATAAAAATAAATGATTGAATAAATTAATAAATTGTGGAAAAGTGAAAAGTCTTGCATGCAGAAGAATTCCAAATGATTCATGTAGATGATCTGCCCTCAAGAAGAAGGAACATAATTCCCCACTCAAGGGGCTGCACATAGTGACTGCCTGCCAAAGAGTATAGCATGGAAAGAGAGTGAAAAAGAGTAACTTTACAGTGGAGAAAGCTGAAAACACCACCTACTTCAGCCAGGTGATCAAGGTCATCACCAATGATGATGTCATGTTGACAGTATGTGCCCCAATACAATGTGATGAAAATGCTGCATTACCTCTGTGGTCTTCTTCCCCAAAACCCATATCCCCAATCTAATCGGCAGAAAAGCATTAGACACATTCCAATCATGGAAAGTCCTCCAAAATACCTGACCAGTACTCCTCAAAACTATCGGTCATCAAGGGCAAGGGAAGTTTGAGAAATTGAACAGTCAAGAGAAGTCTAAAGAGACAGGACAACTAAATGCAATGTGGTATCCTGGATGGGATCTGTGCTGGTGTGAAAGTATTATGTATTTCAGAAAAGCCATGTTTTAATCCTGATCCATCTTATGGGAGAAGCCGTTTCTTTTAATCCTGATTCAATACTGTGGTTTGGAAACTTTTGTGGGTGTGACCTTTTGACTAGATGGAGATGCGGCTCCACTCATTCATGGTGAGTCTTGATTAGTTTACTAGAGACCTTTAAAAGGGGAAACATTTTGGAGAAATGACAGAAACGACAGAGGCTACAGAGAGAGCTGATAGGATCTTCAGAGCAGAGCTGACACAGATGCCCACACTTGGAGAACAGAGACACAGATGTGTGGAGACGCTTGGAGCCCAACAGATGTCACCATGAGATGTTAAGCAAGTCAGAAACTGGAGAGAACCAAGGGAAACCAAGAGATGAAGGCCAGCCCTGGAGAAGTAAAGCGAGGAACCCCCACAGGAACAGAGGCTGAAAGCAACATGGAACCCAGGAGCAAGGGACCAGCTGATGCTACCACGTGACTTCCCAGCTGACAGAGAGGTCTGGACCCATCGACCTTCCTTGAATTAAAGTATCTTTCCCTGGATGCCTTAGTCCCTGGATATTTTAATAGGTTTAGAACTGTAAACATGTTACTTATTAAATTCCCTTTTTTAAAAAACCATCCCAGTTCTGGTATATCGTGTTCTGGCAGCTTTCAAACTAGCACAGGATCCTGGAACAGAAAAAAGAATTTTAGGTAAAACCTAAGGCAACCTGAATAGAGTATGGGCTATAGGTAATAATAATGAATCAATACTGGTTTATTAATTGCAAGAAATTATATTGATGTAAGATGTTACTAATAGGGAAGACTGGGTGTAAGATACATGGTGACTCTATGCCAGCTGTTCAATTTTTCAGTAAATCTAAGACTATTCTAAATAATGAAATCTGTTTTATAAAGATAAAAAATCAGTTAAAATTTGTTCTAGTTTGCTAGCTGCCAGAATGCAATATACCAGAAACGGAATGGCTTTTAAAAGGGGGAATTTAATGAGTTGCTGGTTTACAGTTCTAAGGCCGAGAAAATGTCCCAATTAAAACAAGTCTATAGAAATGTCCAATCAAAGGCATCCAGGGAAAGATACCTTGGTTCAACAAGGCCGATGAAGTTCAGGGTTTCTCTCTCAAGTGAGACAGCACATGGCGAACACAGTCAGGGTTTCTCTCTTGGCTGGAAGGGCACATGGTGAATACAGCATCATCTGCTAGCTTTCTCTCCTGGCTTCTGGTTTCATGAAGCTCCCCGGGAGGTGTTTTCCTTCTTCATCTCCAAAGGTCGCTGGCTGGTGGACTTTCTGCTTCGTAGTGTTGCTCTCTCTGAATCTCTCATTCTCCAAAATATTTCCTGTTATAGAACTCCAATAAACCAATCAAGACCCACCCAAATGGGTGGAGACATGGCGTCCCTTAATCCAGTTTAACAACCATTCTTGACTAAATCACATCATCCAGGGAGATGATCTGATTAGTTTCAAACATACAGTATTGAATAGCGATTATTCTACCTTTATGAAATGGGATTTATATTAAAACATGGCTTTTCTTAGGGGACATACTTCCTTTCAAACCAGCACAAAACTAAAAAAATTTATAGACCCAACACAATATTTTTGACATGTAGCATGCCAATTTCCTTGCTTCTAGTACTCTTTTATTTGGTATTTTGGGCAAAGTTATTTTTAATCTGTATCTATGATTAAAGATCCTGGTGCTTTTTGGTTTGGATTTTTGTTTTTGTTTTAACTTGGCATTATGCATTAAGCAATCACCATATTGTTTTGAGTGTAATTCCTATTTTTATTGACTACAGAATTTCTGGCTACTGGATGATCCAGAGTTTAGCTAACCAAATCTTTCCTTTCAGGTTGATTGTGTGGTTCTCAAATATTTGCTATTTGCCTAAAGCTTCTGGGAAAGAATATATGGGAGTCCCTGTTACTCAATCTTTTTTTCAAAATTACACAATAAGTCACCAATCCATTCAATGGTAAGAATCTGAGAGTTAAAGTGGGAAATGATGTCACTTTCTGCTGTAACAACATCCCATGACCTTAACGCCTGTCTGTTTCTTGGCATTACAAGGTCCAGCCAGGTCTAACCACACAACTGTCTCCTTTCCCCAGCTCAGGGACCGCAGGAGGGAAAGGGTTGGGGAGGTGGGAAGGTTGAGTGCCTGGTCTGCTCACTCCCTCGTCCTTCCCCTCCCAACCTCCTTGCTTTTAGCCCCTCCAGGATCCCGACAGGGGAAAGGAGGCCTTAAAGGAAAAAAAGAAGGGTTTTTTACTTGGCTGGTGCTGTTGTGGTCCACCCAGCTGTAAGACCCTCAGTCGTGGGCTCATGCAGTTCTTTCCTGCACCCCAAGTATATTTGTTTACTGGGACTACATAGATTCCTGGCAAAGGAGATGCTTTCTCTGGCCGACCTTCTGTGACTCTACCCCAACCCCTAGAGTCCTCTTTGTCAGTTCACCCCACTGCTGGGAACCTCCAGAGAGTTCACAGGAAGCCCCTCCTATGCCCACCTGATGGAGCTCTGGGAGCGCCAGCTGCCCTCCCCTGCCCTCGCATCCCTGCCTTTGAGGGTGGCTATGGCTAATCTCCAACAAAACTCTGACCTTCTAAATCAACCCTGGGTGAAGGAGGCCCCAGTCTCTATGTTCAAATGGAAAACTGGGTCCCCTAAGACCACACAAAGAAGCTGAGCACAGAGATGTCAAGTCCCACATGTAGTGGGAGTATCAGCAGGGTCAAAATTTGCTCTTTGAAAAAACTTAAAACCCAGAGAAGACTCTGGAGAGACTGAACAAAAAGAAAGTGATGTGGAGAGGGGAGAACATATACAAATAAGCTATAAAAGCAATGGGAAAAGGAACTTGTAGAGATGTAATCAATATGAAAATTGTATGGACAATTTATGCCAGCACATTTGAAATTTTGTATTTATAGAATATATTCCTGAAAATATATAACTCCTATTACTTAAAAAGAAATGAAGCCGTTTATAACCGTTAAAGAAATGGAATCAATAGTAAAAATCCTCCCATAACTAAAATGCAATACTGATGTTGTTTTATAAATTAGTTCTCCCAAACATTTAAGATAGAAATTATGCCAATCTTATGCAAATACTTCCTTTTATGAGACCAGCCAAACCTTAAATCAAAAATCCGACAATAGAAAAATGGGAAATTTTAAACCAAACACACTCACAAATGTAAATGCACAAAGACATAAAAAAATTTTTAGCAAACAGAGTCCAGCAATGAATAAATAAGATATTATGACCAGGTTTGATTTATCCTAGGAATATGACTTTTGTATTAGCATATTAAATAATGTTAATCATAACATTATGAAAATTTTTTAAAAGCATATCATCATCCAAATAGTTGTAGAACAAGTATTTGATAAAATCAACATCTATACATGATAAAACTCTTAGCAAACTAGGAATAAAAGAAATAAAAAATAAAGCAAATCTATAAAGAACCTGTAGCACACATCATATTTTGTGGCGAAATGTTGGAAAGCTTTCCTTTTGGGTTCCGGAAGTGGATGCTATTTTCCATCACCATTAATATTCAAAATCCAGAGGTCCTTTCTAGGGCACTTAACAAGAAAGAGAAGTGAAAAGTTTAAGGATTGGAAAGAAAGAGGCAAAATTGACCTTATTTGCCTATAATGTGACTGCCTATTTGAAAAAGCCAAAGAATCTACAGATAATAAAGTTGAACATGTTTAGGATTGAAAATCAATCTACAGAGGTAAAGGTGACATTTATAATAGGAAAAAATTACCAAGTTTCTATAAATAAATCTAATAGAATCTGTGAAGTTCTTTATGTAGAAAATTAATATATGTGATCTGCCTGATACGAGCTTGGCACATTGTAACATTTCATTAAACATGTGTTTCTTTATTCCCCTTGTTCGCTCTTACACCTGAGGCACTTACATTTTCATGCTAAAAAAAAACCACTATCAGATTTGTCAGCACAATTTCTGTATCTTGAGTCTTACTGACCAAATGTTACTTTAAAGATTAATATTTGCATAATGCATTTGCCAGATACTGTCACATCATTATCTTTTGCCCAACAGCCCTGAGAATTGGGTAATAATATTCTCATTTACACTGGAGGAAAGTGACCTGTCAGAATATAATAAGCTACGGAGTCAGGATTTGGCCTCAGGCCTGACTTGAGCCCTAGCTGGATTATCTCCACCTGCCCTGGCCTGTTGACCCCGAGCTCATTCATTGGTTAATTCCACACATATTTGTTGAGCCCTGGGCCAGGACCAAGGACAGGTGAGTGATGGACATGAAATTGCCTTCATGGAGTTCCATTCTATTGGAGAATACAGGTCATCAAGAAACTACCACACCACTGGATGCAGCACCCTGGAGCTCAAAGGAGGAAAGCAGGAGAGCTTCCTGGCAGGAAGGGGTGTTTAATTCCAAACCTAAAGGATGAATTCCTCAGCTAAAGAAAACAGGAGTGAACGTGGAGGTGAGGCAGATTGAATCCTGTCTCCACAAACACATTTCAAGCTCGAAACCCTGGTCCCGTGGGTGTGAACGCATTTGTAATAGTATCTTTAAAGATCCTGCTAAGATGAGTCCAAACTCAATGAGTGTGGGCCTTAATCTAATAGAACTGGAGTCTTTCTAAGCAGAAGAAATGTGGACGTGGAGGTACCAGGCATAGGAAGAGACGGAGGAGACAGATGTGACAGAGGCAGAGATGAGTGGTCAGCAAGCCATAATCTGAATGCTGCAGACTTCGGGGAGAGAACGGTACCACTCCATTGATTTTGAGTTTCTGGCCTCCAAACTGTGAGCCAGTAAATCCCTGTCATTTAAGCCCACAGTCTGTGAATATATGTTACAGCAGCCCTGGCAAACTAAGACAGAGGGAGAGGTAGGAGAGAAAAGGAGACGTGTTCCGGGCCGAGGGAACAGAGTGTGCAAAGGCTTGAGGAGAAAGAGAATGCCCCTGCACAGAACACATAGAATTTGGGTCTGGTTGGAGCATAATGTGTGCAGGGGTGAGGGGTGAGAGGGGCACACAAAGGCCAGCCCTGGCAGGGTCCCACATGCCAGGTGAAGATGGGCAACCTGGCTGCTAATAGCAAGGGGCAGCCTCTGGAGAGCAGTAAGAAAGCGACATAGCTAAGTGTGCACTTTGGAAGACAAAGCGGGTTTGATGGAGGGGGTGATGTGGGAGGAGACGCTATGGTCAGGAAACCAGAACCAGTCAGAGGAGACCCCTGCGCATACCCAGCCAACCCACTTTCTGCCCATCTGGGACCCCCACGACCTCATGAGCCGCTCCCAGCATCAGTCAGGACTGTGGGCTGCAGCAACAGATCCCACCCAGCAGCTGAGACCTTTAGAGGGGAAATAATGAGCCCCCTGAGCTAGGAACAAGCATGGCAGCTTTCTGGACAGAAGGACTGCCAGAATCAGGGTCTCTTTGCTCCCAGGCCTCTCTCCACTCATCTTTCATTCTGCTTGTCCCTTTCAGCAAAGTGACCTCAGTTTCTCCCATTTCACCCAGGTGTGTCCCCATGAGGTCAGGAAGGTGGCCCCAGACAGCCATTTCCAGTTCCATGATCCCAAAGTCAAGAAGGAGTAACGCCCATCAGCTCCTGCAGAAAATCCCAGGGAGGAAGCCACAAGGCTTGCGGGAATGGCTCAACAGTTCTATCCAAATGGCTGCATAGCCGAGAACTCCTTTATATAGCAAGCCAACCCTGCAAGAGTTGGCAGCATAACCAGGAGGTGGCCAAGAACAGAGCCACAGAGAGTAGACTGTAGGCAAAGACCAGATCCCACCCCCCAGCCTTGCCTCCTGCTGCTTGCAGCAAACAGCCACCTGGGACCTGCAACCCACATCTTCTCCAAACTCCCATGGCCTCAGAGCAAGACCTGTCCTGGCAAACACTTCAACCCAGCAATTTTAGTTCTAGGTATCGATACCAGAAAAATGCTCCCACATGCACACAATGAGACATGCACAGGGATATTTATTGCTGCATTGTTTACATAGAGAAATGGAAACAACCTAAATATTCGCCAAAAGGGGAATGGTGGAAGAAAGCAAGAGGGAGGGAGGGAAAGATGCCTGTGATATCACCAAGTGCTAAGAAGCCAGATGCATGCAAATATATATACCATCTTTCAGACACTTAAAAGCACACAAAGCAGGATCTGGATAGCAAAGCATGTAGACATGTGTGTGTAAATACATGCCTAGACAAAGGTCTGTAATGGTTACATACCTACCACAGTCATAATAGGGGTTGCAATGGTAGGGAATCAATTTGAAGGCAAGTTGTTGAGATGGGGAGCACGGGGGTACTTTTTTCTTTATATGAGTTGTCTGCCTATGTAGTAATAAGGATGCCTGCATATTATTTAAAATAATTTTAAACGAGTGGTGGGAAATAAAATGGTAGGTAACATTGCTTGGAATAACAAAAAAAAAACTGAATAAACAAAGCACCTAAAAATATCCATGCAGAGGGAACTGACTGAATAATGATGGTGCGAATTACAACAGAACACAGTCAGCCACTGAGAGAACACACTCACAGGTGGAGATGTTCTCGATGGAAACAAGCAAATTGCAAATTAGTGTGCACCAAATATTCCTGTTTAATAAAAGAAAGAAAATTTAGAATATGCACAGAAAGCATGTGGGCTTGGAATCCTTCAGGCCTAGGTTTGTATCTCTCTGGTAGTTATCAATGAAGGAGTATTGGGAGGTTTACTCTACTTCTCTGAGTCTCAGTTTACCCATTCAAAAATAGCTAGAACATCAGTGTCTACCTCATGGGGTTGATGTGATGATTGAGCTAAAAGACTTATCGAAGAGGACACAAAGCAGAAAGATGATGAAGATGATTTCAAGTGTTTCATCTGGGAAATGGGTTTGGGATACAGAGAAAAGGGTGCTTTTACTTTATATAAACCCACACTGTTTGAATAATGAACAGTGAACTTACATTAATCTCAAATTAAAAAAGAAACACACTAATAAAGATTAAAAATAAGAAAAAGCAACCTCAGCGTAGCAGCTGCCTACAAAGTCTCTGCTAGTGGGCTTTACACCCCACCTCTGCACGGGTGGGAGGCCAATAGCCCGGTCTGCACTGGTCATTGCTGGCTGTAACTTGTGGGTCATGTACCGAGTCACCTCCACTCTCATCTTGAGAAAATAATTTCCAGTCTCACAATGATTATGGGGAAGGACAGGGAAACTGAGTCAGGCCCTCACGGCACAGTGCGACAGGCAGAGGCACTGCCTCCCTGACGGAGTTCAGGAGCCAGGAGGAAGGGCCGGAAATGGGAGAAAAAGCATTCTCCCGTCACCTGCCTGCATCCTGCGATTTAATATAGTTTTGACATTTCTCCAGCTGAGTGGTGACCGGGGCTCCAGCCACATGAAATTGGGCAGAAAAAAAGACGGAGCAAAGAGCGCTAAGAGGTTGGCTTCCTGTCACTTTGCCACCAGCTCTGCCAGAGACAAACTGGCATGTTAAGTCGCTGATGTCTATAAAGAAATGGATGTAGGCTGAAGAGAAAAGAGAGTGATTGAGAAGCTGTCACAATTGGACCTTCCTGGTGAGTCACATGGTTCTGTTGCTGTTGCATCTGGCAGAAAGGGTGTCAGGCAAGGGCCGGGGGGCTCCATCCAGTCGTGCAGAGGACACTCCAGGCCCCTGGAAGTGGCATGTGCAGTGCTGCAGTTCTGTGCACTGAGCACCTCCTATGTGCTCAGCCTGTGCAGGCCCCGGGGACAAGTAGCCAACAAGACAGGTGAGGGCCCTTCCCTGTGAACATCACAATGTTAATAGTAGTAAATGACAGTCCCTCAACACTGAGCTACACGCTCTCACTCATTTCTCATTTAACCCTCACACCACCCAATAGAGTAGGATCATTAGCATCCCAAGTGTATGAAAAAGGAAACTGAGGTTCAGAGTCTAAGTCACCCACAGTGAAGCACCTGTGCAAAGGCAGAGTTGGGACTTGAACTCAGGTCTGTCTGCGCCGGAACCCCCTAATCCACTGCACCATGAGGCATCCCTGGCAAACAATGCAGAATACTCTGGAAGTGAGACCTGTGCCCAAGGTTTCACAGGAGTGAGGCTTGTGCCAGCATCTGCCCCAGGAGGGTCGCTGTAGAGGTGGGGAAGTGAAGGCAGGCAGGGGAACTCAGCACACTGCAAGCTGAGGGCTGAAGAGGGGCTTTGCCACCAGCTCTGCAATGACGAGGAAATGAAATGGCAGAGGGTACGGGTCTGGAGAAAGGGGGAGGGGGAGGGAGAGAGAAGAGGAAATGAGTAAGGGGAGGGAGGACAGCCAGGAAGATGGGGAAAATGGTTAACAGTCTTTCAGAGGTATAGAGAATTTAGCCCTTTAATTTAGTGTTATTGTTGTTTAATATTTCTAACAGCTCATCAACTTGATGGGAGGTTTCTTATTTAATATTACTAGTATTTTTAAATACTATTTTAAATCCAAACTGCCTAAATCTGTCCTTTTCTGGTGCTCAGATTTCTACCCTTACATCAGGTATCTTCCCCCTGACTCCATCACCTGGATGGCTCTTAGGCTGGGTCTGGGGTGGGGACAGGCAGTTACCTGGGCTCTGTCTTCTGATGCCCAAGGGACTGAGCACTCAGTTAGGAAGGAAGGAGAAGTGGTGGGGAAAATGGCTTAATGGTTCTCAGTTTGGGTATTTGGGGGACTCATTCGATCTCCATGGACCTCAGTTCCTCCTGTGTAAAATGGGGATAAACCCCAAGGTGTGGTCGGGAGAGACGCTGTAATGGGGGAGGAGGCACAGAGCTCTTTCCAAGTCCTCAGCACTGAGCCGAGGAGGTACGCAGGAAATGTTAGGTTCCCTGTGCCCCTGTGCCCTCAGCTCCCTGTATAGACAGCAGCACTAGAGGACCATTTTGAATCCTTTTGTGTAAGTGATATGAAGCCTGCCCGAGGTACCTACCAGAAAAGGAATTCACTGGCTGCGGTAACTGAAAAGATTTTGGAGAGTTCTAGCCTCAGACCTGACTTGATCTGGCCGCTCACTCCTCCAGCTCACGTCCCACTTCTCCAGGCTGGCTGCATCCTCAGATGCGTCCTTCGCTGATGGAGACAAGAGTGCGGTTGCTGTCAGGCACCTGCACCCACGCCAGAGTCTATATCCAGGAGCCCAGCTCAGATGCTCTGCTTCGCTTAGACTCAGTTCCCATGATTCTCCCCTAGAGCCAGAAATGAGCCCTGTCCAAATCTCAAAGACCAACAGGGCAGGGAGTTCCACAAAAAGAATCCAGGAGGTGGGACGGGGACCAGGTACTTTGTGATCCCTACAAGTCACAAGCTTCCGAGCTCATTTCCACCACAAAAGAGCAGCAGCTAGCAGTGGGAAGCACTTAAGTTGTGCCTACTCTGATTCAGACACTGGTCTAAGCACTTTGCATGTATCAACTCAATTAACCCTCAGAACTACCCAATGAAGTAGGTAATTCTATTATTCCCATTTTATGGATGAAGAAACTGAGGCTTAGATAAGTTAGGTAACTTGGCCTGAGGTCACACAGCTGGTCAGTGGAGCAGCCAGGATTCTGTCTCAAGACCCGGTTCTTAACTCCCACACTGCATTATGTCCCTAAGGGAGGTAACAACAACAGTGCAAAAATAATAATAGCCATGGAGCTGATGTGAGGATTCAGTGACGTGGGTTGGTGCATGGTAGGTGCTGGGAAGGCATAGGTCCCCTCCTCTCCCTGCTGTTTCAGACCCTGACACCCCATTCCCCATGTTTGTCAGGGCTGGAAGCTTCCACTCAGATAGATGCCTTACATTTCTGTAACTCTCCCTCCTTCCCCTCATTTTTTACCCCTCCCTGCTTCTCAACTCCTCCCTGACTGCCACCTGCCTGTATCAAGAGACATAAGAGAAAAGCTGGCTCTCCCAGAGCTGATCACTATGGGGACTGGAAACCCAAAAGCACCCTGTGCTGGTTTGAAATGATGTATGTCCCCTAGAAAAGCCATGTTTTAATCTAAATCCCATTTCGTAGAGGCAGAATAATCCCTATTCAATACTGTATGTTCGAAACTGTAATCAGATCATCTCCCTGGGGGTGTGATTTAATCAAGAGTGGTTGATAAGCTGGATTGGATGACGACATGTCTCCACCCATTTGGGTGGGTCTTGATAAGTTTCTGTAGTCCTATAAAAGAGGAAACATCTTGGAGAATGAGGAGATTTAGAGAGAGCAGAGAATGCTGCAGCACCACGAAGCAGAGAGTCCACCAGCCAGTGCTTTGGAGATGAAGAAGGAAAACGCTTCCCGGGGAGCTTCATGAACAGGAAGCCAGGAGAGAAAGCTAGCAGATGACGCCGTGCTCGCCATGTGCCCTTCCAGCTGAGAAGCCCTGACTGTGTTCGCCATGTGCCTTCCCACTTGAGAGAGAAACCCTGAACTTCATCGGCCTTCTTGAACCAAGGTATCTTTCCTTGGATGCCTTTGATTGAACATTTCTATAGACTTGTTTTAATTGGGACATTTTCTCAGCCTTAGAACTGTAAACTAGCACCTTAATAAATTCCCCTTTTAAGAAACCATTCCATCCCTGGTATATTGCATTCCAGCAGCTAGCAAACTAGAACACACCCTTCATACTCTGGGGAGAGGGAGTCTCAGGGTGTGCTGAGCTGAAGTAGGAACATGTGTTTCCCTAGGAAGACATGTGTTCCTGGTCAGGATGTAGGATCCGCAGAGGTGCTCACAGCCGGTGCTGGGTGGAGCCCAGTCAGCTCTTCCAGGAATTCAGGAGAAGGTAACGCTGAACCTGAGAGGACCAATGTGCTAATGGGGGAATTCAGGGCACCACAAGGAGGCTGTTTTAATGCAAAGAGCATTGAACAGTGCAGGTAAGCCAGCTCAGCTGTGGGTAGAGCTGATCCTGCACCTCAGAGTGATGGAGCTAGAAAAGTTCTTAGAAAAAAGGGTTTCCAGGGAAAGCAGAGACCATCAGAGCCTGCAGTAGAGGACCCAGCTGTCTGGCTCCCCAGCCTCCAACTCTCCTCTCCCCAGACCTGGAGCTGTCTGACCCTTACCCTCAGACTGCACCCCATCCTAGGTTCAGGAACCAGCACTGTGGGGAGATAGGATTTCACCGCACCCCTCACACCTAGGTATAGCCCCAGGCCTCCTCCTCTTCTCTGAGAACCTGAGCTCTGCTATCTCTGTTACTTGAGCTCTGGCTAGGTCCCTAACTGAGGCTTTGTCTAGAATCAGTCTCTGCTGTTGCTTGTCACTGCCCTAACCCGCCGACCTGGCTCTACAGCCCCCTCATCCAACTCACAACTCTATTAATGGTCTGCTCTGCCTCAGTCCTCCAGGGCTAGGAGCCTGGGCTGGGAGTGGGGCGAGGGCAGAGCAGGACTGACAGCAGGCAGACCAGACCTGTGGCCAGGTGCAATCTGGAAAGAAGTGCAAAGGGCTGGATGGTGTCAGGCAGATGATCCAACATGGGTGTCAAAGTGCAGGGGCAGGCAGGGATCAAAAGAAGCCCAGGCAATGGTGGGGGTGGGCAGGGCAAAGAGCCCTTAGCCTGGTATATAAGACCCTTCTCCACCTGGCCCAGCCTCACCCATGATTTGCTTACTACCTTGAGCTGTGCAGGGCTTCCTGGACCCCAAGCTCTATTTTGCCTCCACTTTTTGGCACATGCTGCTGATATTCATTTCCTAGGGTTGCTATAACAGAGTACTACAAACGGAGTGGTAAACAACAGACATTTATTCTCTCACAGTTGTGGAGACTATAAGTCTGAAATTGCTGTGAGCAGAGCCATGCTCCCTCGGAAGACTCCAAGGAAGCAACCTTCCTTCCCTTTTCTAACTTCTGGTAGTTACTGGCAATCCTCCGAATTTCTTGGCTTATAGATGCATCACTCCAATTTCCATTATCATATGGCATTCTCTCTGTGTTTCTCTGTTTCCAAGTTTCCCTCTCTTTATAAGGACACCAATGATGTCATCGGATGAGGACCCACCCCAATCCAGTATCAGCTCATAATAATTTGACTGTATCTGCAAAAACCCCAAGTCCAAATAAAGTTACATTCACCATTGTTGGGAGTTAGGATTTGAACACAATTCAATCTGCAATACTTCTCTTTCTTTTCTTCTCAAGATGGCTTTCCCTACTTTGTCCACTTGGCAAACTCCTATTCAATCATCAAAACCCAGATTAGGGGCCTCCTCCCCTCCTTCTCCCAATCCCTGCAGAGTAAATCATCTTGTCTTCTCCATTGCTTCCAAACTATGTAACTTCCTCTGTACATAATCTTATCAACTACATTGTGAATCGTTTATTATTTATTCATCTAATACAACTGGATTTGAATGTTGGCAGACCAGGGTTTGAAACATTAATGGGCAGGGCCAAGGCCCCCTCACCCCATCTTCTTTATCTCTAGCCTCATCATTGGCAGGGACTGGCATGGGTTCCCAGGAGAACAAGTGCACCACAGAACCAGGAAGGAGAAATTGAATTGTCTCCTCTCCCATGTAGAACTCAGCCCTGCTCTAAATAGAGGGCAGGTGGCTCAGAAACATAAGGACCCAGCTCCCTGGGCATGGGAACACATATCCCCACTGGGGTACGAGCAACACGGGCTCTTCCAGGCACCTCCGGTGACTTCCTGAGTGGAGATCAATGACAGCAGGAGGGATAACAGAGCAGGCTCCATGGACATAGCTTCGCTGACCCATTGGTTTTGAGCCCACCTGACACCCACTAGGAACTCGCAGTCAGGGGTTTTGCAAGAGAGAGCAGTTCCCTCCAACACAGTAGGGCCTTAGAGTGGCTAAATCCAGGCTTACCTGTTACCAAACCTGGGTGCCCCAACATCCCCACATCCCCACATTCCCACACCTGCCCCCAATAAGCTGCCTGACACACCTGCCTGATGGAGCCACAAAGAGAAACTGATTTTGACTGTAAAGTTGCTGATGCCTCCAGGCTCGGTGGCCACAGTCAGTCTACCACCCCGAGCCATCCAAGCCTGCAACTGGTACAGCAGCAGCTGGGGCTGGAGCTGCTTGTGCAGAAATGCCGCTGTATTCAGCCTACTGAGATTTGTACCCAGGCCATGGAGAGATCACCTGCGCATTTTGTCTTCTTTGAACAAATCAAATCTCCACCACAGCCAAGCAGCGTGGAAATTTCAGTGTGTCCAGATATTAGAGGCAGAAAACTAATATCCAATTTTGCAGGTTTTATTGGTCTCACCCACACCACCTGCTGTCTCATCCTGGGGATCTCCTGAGGGCTGGCTGTGTATTCTCAGGTCCTGGGCTTACATCCCAACACAAGCCCTGAATGGCTGTTTTCCCTCCTTTCCTCTTTCTTTCTGTCCCTCTTTCCCTCTTTCTTCTTTCTTTCTTTCTCTCTTCCTCCATCCTTCCTTTCTTTCTTTATCTTTTGTCTTTCTTTCTTTCCATCTCTCTTTCTTTCTTTCTCTCTGTCCCACACTCCCTCCTTCCCTCCCTTGACCTCAATTACTGCTTGTCATTTCCAAGAAAAGGGAAATATTATCTTGGAATGAGTTTACCTTTCTTTAATCAGGACTTGATTTCTTTTCCAGAGTTCAGAGATGGAAATTTCTAAAGGAGACAAGGAAGACACTGGTTGCAATTGGCGTTTCCCTGCTTTCTGGAAAACAGGAATTATTCCAGGGTGTGGGTTTCTTTTTAAGGTGCTTTAGCTTGGGAGATGCTGGGAGGCCAGCCCATGGATTCCCAGATGCCCCACCCCAGCCCCACCCCCAGGGAAAGGAGGAATCCTGAGAAAAGGAGGGTTGCTAAACTGAAACACAAGAAGGGCAGTCTTGAGGCAGGATTGGGGGGACCCCGTGGCAGGGACTGAGCCAAACTGGCCCCCCCTCTTCCAGAATAACAGATTCTATGGGAAGTACCTGGACCAATTGAAGGCAAGGAGGCTCCATGGAGGGTTTGAGGTTCTTTTACTATGTGTTTGCCTGTTTTTGTCATGGAATACATGGTTGGGTCCACACTTATAGTGACATTTCAGTGGGGATGGATTGGAGGAGATCTCAGGGCAGGGGGGCTAGGTCCATGGATGCTGCAATGATCCATAGGAGATGGCAGTGGATTAGAGAGAAGGAAACATTTCCAATCATAAGGCAAGAGGCAGAATCAATGGAACTTGGTAACTGTGGCATGCGGAGGGGTCAGGAGGAGAGAATTGACGTATTAATTAGCAGTCATGGCTCCCTGAGCTTGGAATCAGATCCTTCAAATGAGACCACAGCCTTCGTGACACTTGGCAGCCTCAGGGGAAGCCCTGAGCCAGATGACCCAGCTAAGCCATGCCTGGATTCCCAGCGGCAGAAGCTGTGAGATAATAAATGTGAGCTCTTTTAAGCAGCTCAGCTTTGGGGTGACAGTTGCAAAGCAATAGATAACTAATACAATCTGTTCCCTAGATTGGCTCCCCAGCTAGACCTCTTAGGAACTCTAGGCAGGAATCTTTTCTGAACCGTCCATATTGCAAGTGCCTGCAACAGAATCTGGAAATAGTGAGTGAATGTTTTGAAAGAAATGCATAAGCCAACTCATTCCTACCTCCATGCATTTGCACATGCCAGGCCTCTGCCTGCCATGCCCTCCAGCCCTTTCTTATGAGAGCCTTCCTCTGCATCCACAGCCTACCTCCTCAGGGAAGCCCACCTGAGCATGTCCCTCTGCCCACTTCTAGCCTCACTGGGGCCCAGACACACACATCACGATGTACATTCCCAGGGTCCCTGGAACCGCCTCACTCCGCCTCCCCACAAAGCTCCTGGCTCTGCGCATCGCAAGAAAAGACTCAATATTCAGCCAAATTGAATTTACCCTCCTAACTCGCTGCTAGTTGAGTCAATGGCAAATCACAAACACTGATGTCTGTAATTCTAGCTCCCTTAGATTTAAAGAACCTCCACGCTCTGAGGTCAACCAGACCAGGACTCAAATCCACTCCCCGAGTCCACTTCTCGGATGGAGTGATCTGGGTGACCTGGTGACCTGGGACAAGTCAACTGACCTCTCTGAGGCTCAGACGTCCCTCCAGAAAAGTGGGGGTTAGCCACACGTGCCTGGGGACAGTGTGAAGATTAACAGGGTGCAGGACATAGAAGTCCTGGCACACAGTGAGTATTCAGTGAGCATCAGCACCCCAAAAGGTGGACAGACTCCACAAATTGCATGCAATTCAGAGCTAAAGATTCAAAAGAGTTTGGGAATGAATCCTTTATTCGCCCGTCCCCGTCTCCCTCCACCCCACTGAGGCCCCCGCTGGGCCTCCAGCCTACCTCAACCCCACTTTCCCTAACAGGATTTGTCAGGGGTTTGGGTGGATTTTTGCATAGCCGCACTTTAAATCCATTCTATAGAACAATTCTTCCAGGCTTTTCAAATTCCTATTTTTTATTCTCCCCAAAGGAATGGCTGCGTTCGGTAAAGGTCGAACATAAAACAAGACAGATTGGACATGAAAAGGAGATGAGTTTAAGGAGCAGGTGGAATTACAGTGTTCTCCTTTTGATGAGCACACACTTTGCCAGGGCAGCAGAGCCCACAGTGACGCCCTTCTCTCCCCGCTGCCTTGTAAATGCATGATTCAGGAGCTTGCCCTCTTCTCACTGCAGGGTATTGTGAGTTCTGTTCATTGAATGTCCCCTTCTTTGGGTCCTGTCCCCTGGTGCTATACAGCTGAGAGTATCATTGGCCCCCTTGCACAGGGGGGACACATGGACACTGAGAGGTGATGAGACTAGAAAGGGGTGTGGTTGGGATTTGAACCCAAGGCTGGCTGGTTCTGAAGCCCCTGCTTGCCTCTTCCAACCCTCCTGCCCTCTGGGTACATGGGAGGATTGCAGTGGGAAAGGTAAGCAGAGAAGTCAGCCCAATGCAGGTGAGTGCTCCCCAGGCTTTGGGTTCAACCTTGGCTCCAGAGGCCTGAGTGCAGGCAAATAAACAAACATCAATCAATTAGCGCAATTATCTGAATGTTTAGCTGTGGGATGTCTTCACATCACAGGGATACAGAGAACAGATTTTGAAATCTCATCGCCTCCAGGGGCAGTAGAGACCCCCTGGCCTGGGCCAGGAGGCGCTCAGGGGAATGAACTTCTGGGATGTTCTAGAAGAAACATCTTCACCTTGAGTGTGTGTGTTCTTGCACTGTAAAGCCAGGACCTTGAGTAGCAGGATGGACGAGGGGCCCCTGGCCCCTGCAAACACGCCAGAGGCACACACTTTTCTCAGCCGGAGCTTGTGGGCACTCAGACAACCCTCCCTGGTCGTGAAAGGGCTGCCCGGGTGGAGTGAGGACAGGTGGCCTGGCCCAGGTCACAGAGAAACCGCTGAAAGGCGACGGCCTCCCCAGGGGCCTCCCCAGGGTCTTCCCGTTAACGCTTGGTCCCCAGCAACCTGGGAGGAGGAGTGGGGGCAGGGACTTGGGGTCATTAAAGACCCACGTTAAGTTCGTTCAACTGCCCAGCCTCCTTCACAGGCATGCAGTGACGGCAGCTGTTCACAGAGGAGGCCGGATGCACACAGGGGCCCAGGGATATTTGGCCACACGCGAAGGAGGGCTGGACAGTGCAGGTAAGCCTGCCCGGATGTACTAATGAATAAATGCGCTGGGGAAGGAAGGAACAAGTCCCCACCTGAGTGAGTGTGCAGATCCCAGATGCATGGGTGGAATGGATGAGAGAGCACGAACAAATGAAAACACAGAAATATAAAAAGATGGAGTGAGGTCTGCAAGAGGGACCAAAGCTAGAGGGCTCACTGAGTTGTCTCATTCATCCGTACCTCTGCCCTGCAAGAGCTACTGCCGTGAACAGGGAGGAATGGAAGGCCCAGAGAAGTTAGGTAACTCGCCCCATGTCACACAGCTCATGAGGACAGGGCTAGGGGTCTCAATCCAGGCAGTCTGGCCACAGGCCCCACAACCCGCCTCTGCCTGCTTTCCCAGGTCTGATTTGGACTGGGCCAAAGTCCAGGCTCAGCAGGAGACATGGCCTCCTTCATTTCCAGCTGACATTTGAGATGAATTTAATAAAATCCAGCTCTTTGAGTCAAAATAAGGCTTGCAAGATCTTTCTAAATTGCTTAAATTTCCTGTGCTCGGTTTCAACATCAAATTGTTCCGTTGTGGGGAGGGCTGGGAGCTGGCTGGGAGCAGGAGTGACTTTTCTGATTATTTTTTTCGATGTGTGTCACTTTGTTAACATTTCTGGCTCAGCCTGGCCAGTGTGCTCCCCAGGGGTGCCAGGTGCACTTTGTCCCCAGGGGAGGCAGGGACCAGCAGGGTGAGAGGTCTTTGCCAGGAGGTGCCTACACCTTCCATGGCCCCTGTAGCCCTCCCTCCGCCCTCCTGGACAGAGGTACCCAGGGCCCCACTGCACCCCATCGGTGCCTCCAGTTTCACCCCCTGCATCCTGACACTCCAAGACCACCACTGCCCCTCTCCAAGGACTCCAGCCATGCTTACAGCTCCCGGGCCTTTGCACATGCTGCTCCTCTAACCTGGGATGCCCTTCCCATCTTCACTACAGAAAGTCCACCCATCCCCTGAGGCCCAGGAGAGACACAGAGGAAGGAGAGGGCAGCTGCCTTGCTCCAGGCATCCTCCCAGCCCCTGAGAAGGGGCATCACTCCTTCCCCGCCCTCAGAGGACACGAGCTAACCTTTCCTCCTGGTCCTCCCCTGTCTGTCTGCCTCCAACCCTGACTGGTCCCACCTCTAGGAGAGGAGCAGATTGGACTCATCTCTGGCTCACTGTGGTGAACTTAAGTGTGTCAAGGCGGGCAGAGTGGCCCCACTGTGTCCCTGCGGCTTGGTGTCTGACTCTGCCCTGGAGAGAACAGACCCTCTGGCCAGGGATCCAGCTCTGTTTGGTCATCTTAGGCCTCTGTTGGTGTCCAGTTCACTTTACATCTTCAGCATCTCGGGGAGGGAGAGGCCCGGGAAGGTGGGGTGGGTGGTCTCCTGGGGGTAAGATTAGGTTCAGCCTCAGCAGCCCGATCTGGCCCCAACTGACCAGGATTCCGTCAGGTGCTGAGCTCCCTGTCCCCAGAAGAGTTCAAGGTATTACAGGGCAGTGAACTCCTCCTGCATAACAAGGAGGGGTTGGACTGAGCTCATTTCCTGTGCTTGGATCCTGCTTCTGAGATTTCTGCTTCTAACTCTATGTTTCTCTGAATAGATTCTGCAATTCCAAGGAATCTAACAAGATGTGGGTGTGGTTCCAAGACTTCTCAAGAGAGTCTTTAATCTTGAGATTCTTTGGACCTTAGTCTATGAAAGCTTCTGTGATTCTATAATTCCAGAATTCTGTGAAAGGGACAAGATGATCAGATTTGCGATTCAAAGGTTTTATGAAGGCCTCTTTGAGCCTTTGAAAGATGCTCTAATTCCAAGATTCTGAGTGTCTCAGATGCTGTGAATGGAACTGTACTATTTGAAACTGCTCCACTGTATGAGCTTCTA
>PVIY010014233.1:0-56990 GCA_004026745.1 Myrmecophaga tridactyla | reverse complement strand
CCTAAGGGTGTGTGCTGTGATTCTCCTATAGGGGCCTGCCAAAGGCTCCAGACAGCATCCCTGTTTGCCACTGACACTTCCAGCACCATTGGATCTGCTGGATCATATGGCCCAAGTGGCAGAGCAGCTTGAACAGCAGCCTGGACCTGTCACAGAGCCTCCTCTTGTTCAGGTCCCCACTCAAAATTAGCAGCTTTTCTGGTCACTCGATAAATGGGCTGGAGTAGCACACCCAAATGAGGAATATGTTGTCACCAAAATCCAAAAAGACCAACTAGGTGTTGTGCCTCTTTTTTGGTTGTGGGAGGGGCCAGATGCAGCAACTTATCCTTCACCTTAGAAGGGATATCTCAACATGCCCCACACCACTGGACACCTAGAAATTTCACTGAGGTGGAAGGCCCTTGTATTTTTGTTGGATTTATCTCCCATCCTCTGACATGCAAATACCTTATCAGTAAATCTAAATCTAGAGTAGTTGCTACTTCTTGCTTACTAGGTCCAATCAACATGATATCATCAATATAATGGACCAGTGTGATGTCTTGTGGGAGGCAGAAATGATCAAGGTCTCTGCAGACAAGATTATGACATAGGGCTGGAGAGTTGATATACCCCTGAGGTAGGACAGTGAAAGTATATTGCTGACCTTGTCAGCTGAAAGCAAATTGTTTCTGGTGGTCCTTACTAATAGTTATTTAGAAAAATGCATTTGCCAGATCAATAGCTGCATACCAGGTACCAGGGGATGTATTGATTTGCTCAAGCAATGATACCACATCTGGAACAGCAGCTGCAATTGGGGTTACTACCTGGTTGAGCTTACAATAATCCACTGTCATCCTCCAAGACCCATCTGTTTTCTGCACAGGCCAAATAGAAGAGTTGAATGGGGATGTGGTGGGAATCACCACCCCTGCATCCTTCAAGTCCTTAAGAGTGGCAGTAATCTCTGCAATCCCTCCAGGAATCTGGTATTGCTTCTGATTTACTATTTTGCTCAGTAGGGGCAGTTCTAGTGGCTTCCACTTGGCCTTTCCCAACATAATAGCCCTCACTGTATGAGTTAGAGAGCCAGTGTGGGGATTCTGCCAGTTGCTCAGTATGTCTATACCAATTATACATTCTGGAACTGGGGAAATAGCTACAGGATGGGTCTGGGGGCCCACTGGACCCACTGTGAGATGGACCTGAGCTAAAACTCCATTGATCACCTGGCCTCCATAAGCCCCCACTCTGACTGGTGGTCCAGAGTGACATGTTGGGTCCCCTGGAATTAATGTCACTTCTGAACCAGTGTATAATAATCCCCCAAATATCTGATCATTTCCTTTTTCCCAATGCATAGTTACCCTGGTAAAAGGCCATCAGTCACCATGGGGAAGGCTTGGAGGAAGATTAACAGTATAAATTTGTGGCAGTGTAACAGGGTTCTCCCCCAAAGGGACTTGGCCTCCCCTTCATTCAAGGGGCTCTGGATCTGTAAACTGTTTCAAGTCTGGAAATTTATTAAGGGGCTGTGACTCTGTGTTTTTGTAATTCAGGTTAGACTTCTGTTCACTTGACCTAGAACTCTTTTGTTTATACAGCTCGAACAAGAATTTAGTAGACTGCCCTTCTATTGTATTTCTAGGTACCCCATGATTTACTAGCCAATGCCACAAATCTCTGCATGTCATATAATTTTGATGCCTGCTTTGAGTTTGCTGTCTATTATCATAGTCAAGTCTACCCTGTCTTTGGCAATTAAGTGCTGCCACCTGGCTTCTGCCAACTTGGGATCCTGTCATCCCCATTGTGTTTAAGGATTCCAGCTCAGCGACAGCAGTTCCTACAGTAACATCTGACCTACAGAGAAGTGCAACCACAGAGCTCTTTAGGGATGATGGTGCTAGTCTCACAAATTTATTTCTCACTGTTCTGGTAAAAGGTGCATCCTCTGGACATTCCTGGAGTATAAGAGCAGGCTTTGCATGAGAAATCCACTCTAACATTCCAATCTCTCCAAGCCTCTGGATCCCCTCATCTACATTATACCAGGGCAGTTCTGGCATTTCACCCTCAGGTAATGCTGGCCACCTTTTGATCCATGTTTCAACTAACCATCCAAACAAACTGTTAATACCTTTTCTAACCACTCGAGCTATAACATTGAAAGCAGAATCTCTGCTTAGTGGGCCCATATCAATAAATTCAGCCTGATCCAACCTTATATTCCTTCCGCCATTATCCCACACCCTTAAAATCCATTGCCACACATATTCCCCTGATTTCTGTCTATACAATTTGGAAAACTCACACAGTTCTTTTGGAGTATAACGTACCTCCTCATGTGTGATACTTTGTACCTCACCTTTAGGGGCCTGTTGGGACTTTAGTCTAGTCATAGGTCTGGAAGAAATGAGGGGTGGTAGGGGTGGCTCATGAAAAGAATTAGAAATATCTTCCAGCTTCTGGTTTTGTTGATTTTCTCAACAGTTTTCATATTCTCAATTTCATTTATATCTGCTCTAATCTTCATTAGTTCTTTCCTTTTGGTTGGTTTGGGGTAAGCTTGCTGTTCTTTCTCTACTTCTTCCAAGTGGACAGTTAATTCCTGAATTTTTGCCCTTCCTTCTTTTTTGATATAGGCATTTAGGGCAATAAATTTCCCTCTTAGCACTGCCTTTGCTGCGTCCCATAAGTTTTGATATGTTGTGTTTTCATTTCCATTTGCTTCAGGGCCTTTGTTTGCAGTTTCATCTGGTGAAACAGGATTAATCACTCTAGGGCTAATCCCTTCAGGAGGAGGTTGGGTGACCAACTCCTCAAGGCAGGCTGGAGGTGGGGCGGTTATGTCCTCAGGGCAAACTATAACAGGGTTATCTAGAGAAGGCTCAGCATGATCTAGGGTTTCAACCTCACCCCTGACATCATTATCAATCCATATGTCACCATCTCTTTTTTCAGGGTCCCACTCCTTTCCAATCAGTGCCCTCACTTTTAACGGCAGACACCATGCAACATTGAGATTTCAGTTTATGTTGTAAAGTTGCTACTCTAACAATAAGATTCTGAGTCTGATTTTCAGAGATCTCAAGTCTACAGCTACAGGAAATAAGATTTTCCTTCAGGATACTCATAGAAATGTCTACACCTTTCAGACGGTGCTTCAGCATCACTTTCACCCCTTAATGTAGCCAGTGTATCTAACAACAACAAACCAACATCTCTATGCCTCTTATTTCCACAAACTCTGTAAAGGTGTCAAAAACATTATTCCCCAGAGTCTGGCTTCATACAAAAGAAGCATTAGGAGAATCAAATGGTGCCATTTTGAATATCTCTTTTGCCAAATCACTCCATGGTTTGGGAATGTCATTCTGATTATGGGAATCAGAGTTCTTAGTGTCTCTGAGTCCAGTCAGAGTAGAAAACCATTCATAAAAACTCATTTTTAAGATTCTGTTTCTTAAGAACCACTCCTGGTACCAAGATGTATTAGTTTAGGGTTCTCTAGAGAAACAGAATCAACAGGGAACACTCGCAAATATAAAGTTTATAAAAGTATCTCACGTGACTGAAGGAATGCAGAGTCCAAAATCTGCTGGGCAGGCTGTGAAGCTGATGATCTGGTGGAGGGTCTGGATGAACTCCACAGGAGAAGCTCACCAGCCGAAGCAGAAATGGAACCTGTCTCTTCTGAATCCTCCTTAAAAGGCTTCCTGTGATTAGATTAAGCATCACTCATTGTAGAAGACACTCCCCTTTGGCTGATTACAAATGGAATCAGCTGTGGATGCAGCTGATGTGATCATGATCTAATTCTATGAAATGTCCTCATTGCAACAGACAGGCCTGCACTTGCCCAACCAGGCAAACAGGTACCACAACTTGGCCAAGTTGACACATGTCCCTGACCATGACATATGGTGTATTAAATGAATTTATTTTCTTATATTGAACCATCCTTGCATATCTGGGATGAATCCTACTTGGTCATGATGTATAATTCTTTGAATGTGTTGCTGGATTCAATTTGCTGGAATTTTGTTGAGGATTTTTGCATCTATATTCATTAGAGAGATTGGTCTGTAGTTTTCTTGTTTTGTAATATCTTTGTCTGGCTTTGGTATGAGGGTGATGTTGACTTCGTAGAATGAGTTAGGTAGCTTTCCCTCCTCGTCCATTTTTTTTGAAGTGTTTGAGTAGGATTGGTACTAATTCTTTCTGGAATGTTTGATAGAATTCACCTGTGAAGCCATCTGGTCCTGGACTTTTCTTTTTGGGGAGTTTCTTCATGACTGATTTAATTTCTTTACTTGTGGTTGGTTTGTTGAGGTCGTCTGTGTCTTCTCGAGTCAAAGTTGGTTGTTCATGCCTTTCTGGAAAGTTGTCCATTTCATCTACATTGTCATGTTTATTAGCATAAAGTTGTTCATAGTATCCTGTCATGACTTCCTTTATTTCTGTGGGGTCAGTGGTTATGTCTCCTCTTCCATTTCTGATCTTATTTATTTGCAACCTCTCCCTTCTTCTTTTTGTCAATCTTGCTAAGGGTCCATCAATCTTATTGATTTTCTCATAGAACCAGCTTCTGGTTTTGTTGATTTTCTCAACTGTTTTCATATTCTCAATTTCATTTATTTCTGCTCTAATCTTCATTAGTTCTTTCCTTTTCCTTGCTTTGGGGTTAGTTTGCTGTTCTTTCTCTACTTCTTCTAAGTGGACAGTTAATTCCTGAATTTTTGCCCTTTCTTCTTTTTTGATATAGGCATTTAAGGCAATAAATTTCTCTCTTAGCACTGCCTTTGCTGCGTCCCATAAGTTTTGATATGTTGTGTTTTCATTTTCATTTGCCTCAAGATGTTTACTGATTTCTCTTGTAATTTCTCCCTTGACCCACTGGTTGTTTAAGAATGTGTTGTTGAGCCTCCACATATTTGTGAATTTTCTGGCACTGTGCCTATTATTGATTTCCAACTTGATTCATTTTTGATCTGAGAAAGTGATTTGTATGATTTCAATCTTTTTAAATGTATTGAGACTTGCTTTGTGACCCAGCATATCCTCTATCCTTGAGAATGATCCATGAGCACTTGAGAAAATGGTGTATCCTGCTGTTGTGGGGTGTAATGTTCGATAAATGTCTGTTTAGTCTAGCTCATTTATTGTATTATTCAAATTATCTGTTTCTTTACTGATCCTCTGTCTAGATCTTCTGTCCATTGATGAGAGTGTGGAATTGAAGTCTCCAACTATTATGGTAGATGTGTCTATTTCTCTTTTCAGTGTTTCCAGTGTTTGCCTCATGCATTTTGGAGCATTCTGGCTTGGTACATAATTATTTATGATCGTTATGTGTTCTTGTTGAATTTTTCCTTTTATTAATACATAGTGTCCGAAACCCATTATACTTTTAAGACAAAAACAGACGTACAACCTAAATCTTTTTGCCCAAACCCTTTAATTTAGTCCAATATTGCATTATGAGCAGGGCTATGTAAGCGAATTAAGTCAATGTGTCTGTAGAAGCTGACAAAAAGGAATAAGTGATATAGTCTGACAGAGTCAGAATAAACACTGTTTCTTAATTCAGCATAGCTTGCATTGAAAAAGATGAAATCAGTTCAGGAGCATAGTCTTGGGAAGTTGGAACAGAGAAGCTGCATTCATCTGATGCACTTGCATTCCCCAGTCACACCAACAAGTTATCACTGACACACACTTACTACAAGAGATGTTTTGTCCTTCCTCTTCATTAGAAATGAAATGATTCTCCTCTGGTTCTTGCATCCTGGATTATCTTCAAATATAATACCCTATGCTTTTTTTCCTTTGTAAAGCTTTTCATCAGAAATTGTTGAATTCCTATCTTTTTTATTTGCTCATTTATTTATTGCTATTTCTGTCCTCTAGGTCCCATGAGATCTGTAATAGGAGAAATTTGATTTTTCTTGTTGACTGTCAATGCCAAGATCACAGCATAATGCTTGGCCTATAGAAGACATTGAATAAATAAGAAGGAACTTGCTATTGAATGCAGATACTACCAAGTAATGTTCTTCCTATTTTGCCTAGTTCTAATACTTTCAAATTTACTTTTCACAATCTATGAATCTCATTGCTTTTACCTACAGCATAATTTGTGCCTCCCATTTTGTTTATTCTCTCTAAACTTTTTGGCAATCCCTGAAGATAGAAAATTACTATTCTATGAAAATCTTCCCTGAAACCAATGTCCCAATGAAATATTTAACGAACGCCTTTGTGTCACATCTTGCCCCTGTTCAGAAAGCAAAGCCATAAATAATTACAGATTTCAGGGTTTTGACACTTTATTTTCATTTCAAATTTTAAAATATGGTGTTTGGTTGATTTTTTATTATTCCCAATTGATTACTGAGGATAGCAATCATGGATATTTGAAGGGCACAAATTAAATAACAAGTCTGATGTTTCTGTTCTACTAGTTGTAGTAGGGATTACTGTCCTGGGATAAAAGGTAGTAGGCTTGATTATATGGTTATGGCCTCAACAGTAGTGGGAATTATCATAACCATTTAGCAGATGTAAAAAATGATTCAGGGGTTTTGAGTTATTGAAAAAAAAAGTAATTTAAATTAACTTATGTAAAAAAAAGAACAAGGATCCAACCTAGGTTTGCATCACTTAAAAGTCAGTGTGTCTCTTATGCCAGGGTGCTTCTTCAGGCACTCAATGAATGGTATTTGTGCTGGGTCTCAGTTTTGAGACTGGGTCATCAACCACTGAGAGCAGGAGGCCTTGCATGTGAGATTATCTCCATTATCGATGTTCCTTTTAACATCAAACAAAATTGCAAAATAATACCCTTTTACTCTTGGGGACTATATATTTGAAAATTGAAACTTGAGTTTTGCATTATTTATACATATTTTACATTGATGTATCATTTGTGACTGAAAGAGCATACTAGAAAAAGTATTCAAGTGATCTAATGTAATCAGGAGGCTGTGACTGCAGGTGTTGTGATTACAGATTTTTAAGATAGATTCCAAGGCTTAGTATTTTACTAATGTCTATTTGGTGTAAATCATAGAACATTCAAAAAGAAGATTATATCACATTGGCTTAATGTAAGGGAAAATGTCCACATGTTCTGTACCTGGAAAATAATATTGTCCTCTCTAAACAAATTGTGGTAGATCCTTTCTACAAAATCAGTTTACAGAATATTACTTGCATAGACCTGAACCTCTCTGCCCCCATGTGCTTCTTCCTTAGTGATCATTCCTTCTTGGAGCTCTGTTTCACCACAACCACCAGGCTGCAGATGCTGTCAGGTTTGTGGTGGCCACACAAGACCATCATCTACAAAGACTGTGTTATCCAACTCTGTGTGTTTCTCTGTCTGTGCCACACAGAAGGTGTTTTGCTGGTGGTGATGGCCTGTGACTGCTGTGTAGCTGTCTGCCAGCCACTATTCTGCATTGCCATCATGCACCCTCTTTTGTGTAGGGAGCCTGTACTCAGTCCGGTCTCTGGCCTGGTAGAATCACTGATCCAATCCCCTATCACTCTCCAGCTTCCCTTCTGTGTCCCCCATCATGTGGATTACACTGAGAGGTGCCTGTGCTCACACATGTGCCCTGCAGAGACAATTCCTGCAATGAGTGGCAGAGAACCATCTCTGTTGTCCTTTTCACCATTGTGCCACTGGGCTTCATTCTGACTTCTGTGGCTACATAGCTCATGCCATTGGGAAGATGAAGTCAGAGGAGATAAGGCAGAAAGCCATAGCAATCTGCTCCTGGTGGTGTGGTGTTTTCTTTTTTCTTTCTTTTTTTTTTTTTTTGTTACATATGCAGGCACTGGGAAGTGAACCCGGGTCTCTGGCATGGCAGGTGTGAAACTGCCTGCTGAGCCATTCTGGCCCTGCTGTGGGTTTTTGGGTTTAGTGTTTGGAGGATTATGTGAGGTTGTAGAGGGTGAATTTGTGGGGTGGGTGAACACTACAGGTTTAGAAAATCAGTATTTAGTAGGCTCTGCAGAGACAATGTTGGGAGGTCTGTGATAGCCACTGAGAGGACAGGGTTAAGAAAGAATGGGGTCTTTGTGGGCAGTCAAGAGATTGGGGAGGTCAGTGATGGTCCATCAATGTGATGCTTGGGATTCAGCAATTATGGTGTCTATGGTGGTTGGAGGCTGGATTGTCAGAGAGGAGCAGGGTTGGGGGCTGTAAGGTTAGGGGATTGGTAGTATCTGTGGGGATCTGAGATGGAGGCTGGGGTTCAGGGATGGTGCTGTTTGTGGAAGTCTGGTTCATCATGTCTCTGAGAGTAAGTAATTAGTGTATTATGATGAGTCATGAGGACAGTGGGTGTTAGTGGGGTGGGTGGGTTTGAATTTGTGGGCCTCAGGAAAGCCATGTCCTTGAATCCTCATTTATTATTGCTGGTTGGGAGTTTTTAAATTGTTCTCATGTAGATGTGACTCACCAAATTGTGTGTATTAACTTTTGATTAGAGGGAGGTGTGACTCCACCCATTCCTGGTGTGACTTTCTTGGAATCCTTTAGAGGCAGAGAAAGTTGGGATTCCAAGACGGCAGAGCCAGATGGGTGACGAGGACCATGAAGCAGAGTACCCATGCTGCCAGAGACCTTTAGAGATGCCAAAGCAGAAAGCCTACGCCACCAGGGACCTAGGAGGTGAAGAAGGATTATGTCCCTGGGGAGCTTCCTGAAACAAGAAGCCTGGAGAGAAAGTTTGCAGACATCGCCATGTTCACCATTTGCATTTCCAGTTGACAGAGAAACCCTAAACTTCATCGGCCTTTCTTGAGTGAAGGTAACCGCTTGTTGGTGTCTTAATTTGAATATTTTTGTAGAATAGATTTTATTGGAAAATTTTCATAGTTTGAACAGTAAACGTGCGACATATTAAATTCCCCTTTTTCAAAGCCTTTCTGTTTCTGGTATATTGCTTTCCCGCAACTGGCAAACTAGAACATGGGGAGACAGTGGCTGTTGGGGTACATGTGGGGTCAATGTTCAGGTCTCCGTATGGATCACAGTTCATCTCTGTGTGGTCTGGGGAGAAACGGTGATGCTAGGTTTGTGCAAGTCAGCGATTAGATGTTATCCAGAATCTTCATTGGGCTTTTGGTGATAGGATGATAAAGCTCCTCTACAGTTCTCTGACTAAGCACCTGAGAGTTGAGTGTTTCTGGTGATGTGAGTTTTAGAGGTTGAGCATTCTGTAGGCGTCAGTGACCACTAGAGATGATGTTTGGAGAATGTTGATTGGAAATTTGTAGGGTTTGGTAATTGGGAGTGTTGGTGAAAATTAGTGATTGAGGGGTGAATAATGTCAGTGACTGGAGACCTGTAGCAGAGACAGTCTTTAAGTCTCATATTTTATGGCAGGCAGTGTGTCAGGTGTTGGGATATAGCAGGGACCGGCAGGAATGTCTCCCTTCATGTCCTAAGATTTGAGAAGTAGGCAAGAGATCATAAAAGTAGAAACAAAGAATTCCAGTTACTAATAGGTGCTATGAGGGAATTGAAAGAGGTTCACGTGATAGAAAGTGCCTGAGGGCAGAGTGTGTGTGGCTTTAGCTAGGTTACCCCGGAAATGCCTTTCTGAGGAATTGACAGTTCAGACATAAATAATGACATGGATTCAGCCAGGCGAAGGGCTGAACAAAGGGTTCCAGGAGATGGAGTATCAGCTGTAAAGGTATTAGGCAGCAGTGTACTTGGTGTGCTCCAAAAGAGAAATAAGACCAGTGTAGCTGGAGCATGGTCAGGGAGGAAGTAGAACGATGTGAAATCACAGTGGTAGGAAAGGACCACATGCTGTAGGATCTTGGCTGTGGTAAGGAGCTTGGGTATTCTGGTTGCAGTGAGAACCCATTGAGGGTTTTAAGCAGGAGGTTGATCTTCACTAATTGCTACTTTGAAAAGCTCACCATGACTACACCATGGAAGGTGAACTGCAGGGGCAAGAGTAGGTAGTTGGGAGCTCATTTAGGAATGTTTTGCAGTAGTGAAACCATGAGATGATGTTCCCTTAGACTAGGCATCATCATCTTAGATGAGGATTGTAGGACTGAAATGACAAGAAGTCAGATTCTGAACAAATCTGCGGTGAATCAGTTCATCCAATTTGATAAATTGTTATGAAGGAGATGATGTTCTCAAGACCACATGCTCAGGTCTTCTGGCTCCTCATCACAACCCATCACTTAAGCATTTGACTGATGTCCTTTTTGGCCTCAGAGTGACAGCTGGATTTCATCGAACAGGTTGGGTCTCAAAACAAGGAAAAGGATTTTAGAGTATCTGAGAAGGCATGAGGGACTGGGCAGGACAGGCTCAGCCACAGATTCATGGGTGGCTGTAGCTAATTATGGAGCCAGAGTAGGTCAGAGCACAGAGTGGCCCAGTGGTCACCACAACATGGTTTTGCCCCTTTTGGAGACAGTAGAGGGTCGTTGTGAAGACACAGTGCTGGTATCACTACCCCATGTGCCAATGCCAGCTTTTGTCTGTCTTAGACAAATTGCTTAGTTGCCCTCTGCCTCTAATACCTCTTCTGTAGAATGGAAGCTAATGTAAGTGCCAGGGTCCTTAGGTAGCCAGGAGAATAGATGCAATGCAATTCCTCAGTGTCCCAGGCATTCACTTTGTCTTCCAGGCCTGTGGGTATCCGGCTCTTCATCCTCACTGACATCCAGGCTTGAACTACATGTCTGTTCTGAAAGTGATTCATACTGTGATTCTGGAGGGACCTGTTGAAGAGGGCAGATTGTTGGGGGGCAAAGAGATGCCTGAGGTGAGATGGGAGGAGCTGGCAGAGACTGGTGCAGTATGTACACATCTGTCTCTGATACTCTCCTCCATGGTGGTCTTTGTCCCTGAGTCCCTTGAAGAGTGTAGAAGCTTTGCAGGCTGAGGACCAGAGGGAAAGGGCTCTGCCCACAGAGGGGTGATTTGTAAGACAGATGGTGCAGTTGTTATAGAAGATGGGGAAAAATGATTTGAAAAAATCCCTTTCATTCCATGGAGGTACCCCAGGGGATGTAGAACAAAGCAGTGAGGCCCCTGTATACCCAGGGATGAGCCAACTTCTGGGGGCACTGGCCCCTGTCCTTGAGGGAGCTGATCCAGAGCTCATGCCTGATGCCCTGTCCCCCCAACATGCCTCAGCTGACTTGGTAAGGTTGGGCTCCTTGATCCACTAGACCACAGACAATCAGAACCTTGAGGAGGATGGTACAGAGTATGCCAAGCTGCAGGAAGTTATTTCAGAGGATAGAAGTAAGTCAGGAAGGCTCATTGCACAGGTCCTGTAAGAGGGGTGTGACCTCAGTACCCCAATCCCAGCCCCCAGGACCAAGTCCATCTGCCCCAGAAAACTTCTGAAGAGGGTCAACATCTTGCACCAACCCCACATGTCATGAGGAAGCCCTCATTGCCCACAGCAACTGCCCCCAGCTTTGTTTCCTTTCTGGTGAGCTGATCAGGCCTTCTCCACCATTAGCCCAGGTAAACAGTTGTGACTCCCTGGATTTTGTTTCCTAAGTTCTCCCTTATCTTCCAGCAGCATTTGGGGGATGTGGGCAGGGTAAGTGGGAGTCTGTCTTTCAGAAAATATGTCTGAGGCCTAGAGAGGATAAGGACTTGCAGAATGGGCCATAAACAGAGGCAGGGCCATTAAATCCATCCAGGAATTTTGGTACAGCAGGCTCTCCGCTGGAGCAGAATGTGGAACCGAGGATTAAAGAGGAAATAAGTGCTCATTTGAGGGGACACAGGCCATGGAGGACAAAGAAATCCATTTTCCATAGCATACTTTCTAACTGGCCCTGATGTCCCGGCCTCAGATTCACCCTCTCTGGGGCCAGCTGCACATCCACTGTTTAGTGGAGACGCATCAGCATTGTAGGGAGGAAGATGGTGAGCACCAGTGGCTCTCACGGTGGGAGGGAAGGGAAGTCACCGACCCACCTTGTCAGAACACACCTTGGCACTACAACCCTTCCTCCTAGGTTCCTGGGGAGAATTCCATGTGCAGGGCCTGTCCCAGGTGAGAGTGAGGTGGGGTGGAGGGGATTGGGATCAAATTCGAGCTGCTGGAAGAGATGTGTTTGTACCCAGCTCTGAGAACAGTTAGATGACTGGGTTGGATTAGAGGTGGGGAGAGGCACCAGGAGCCCAGACCCAGACTCTGGTCCCTAGACTGCCCAGCATCCCCTGCCTGTCATCCTCAGCATCCTGTCATCTCCCTGTCCCAGGAACACAGAGTCATGGCCCCGAACAAACTGTTCCCATCAACCTGCAGGAATCTGAACATTGTGCCAGAGGAGCAATTTGAGACCTCATCCATGTCACAGGAGGGTAACAGCAAGGCAAAGAGGTAAGTCCAGGACAGGAATTGGGTAAGAAGGGCACCCTCTTCCTGTGGTTGTGTCCAGCTTCCCTGCCACCATGGCCCCTTGTTCATCATCAGACTTGTTGCCTGGGGACAGCTGAGGTACCCACACTCCAACATGTGGGTTGCCTCTGGGAAGACATCTGGTGTGAGGGCTCTGGTCACAGCACAGTGGCCACCCTGTTGTGTAGTAGCCACTGCCTTGGGACCTGGGTCCTTTCCTTCCATTAGCCAACAGTACCTTTAAGAACTGAAAGAACAAGGCTAGGATTAAATGCTGCTGGGAGTACAGGCCTACAGTGGGAAAGGTTTGGCTGCTTGGGGGCTCAGCCCTGTCCCCAGGAGTCAGACAGCCTGTGGTGGGATTTCACTCCATACCTGTCCAACCTGTGGCAGAGGCAAGTTGCCTCAACTTTTGGCCTCAGTTTCCATCTTTTGGAAATAGGGCGTTGATGTTGATCACTCAGATGCCTAGGGCACCTATGGTTCTGTTAATGGATCATGAGCTGGTGTCCCATGAACAAACTCTAGTGGCAGTACAGGGAGGCCTAGCGAGTTCCTGGGAGAGCCCCCACTCCACCCAATCTCTGAGTGTAAGCCTGCCGTCCAGCTGTTACACCCCTAACTCAGCTTCTAGTTTGTGGACCAGCTCTCACTCCCTGACCAGTGAAGGTGTGGCTTGTCAGGAACATAGCCAACAAGCTCAGTCTTCAGAGGATTGACTCTCCCGGCTTCAGTGGGGAAGAGATGAATATGAGTCTTGTCCCAGAGTATCCTGAGGCTAGGGAAAGAAGGCAACTTTTTGTCTCTTCTCTCATTCCTCCAATCTTGGGGCCACTGTTCTCCTGCCTGCTCATACAATTGCCAGTAGACCCTTGTGCCAGAATATTGCTTCTAGAAGCCCCATGGATCAGGCCACAAGGCCTAGACTTCTGCTGATCTAGCTGTCTCCTACAGTTTAGGACAATGTCCTCCCATAATTTCTGAGGAAGGACTTCAGGCCTCAGCTCAGCCTCTAGTTTCACATCTTGCTCCTCAGTCTCTCTCTCCTTTGCCCAATGCACTCCAGCCCACCCATAGTTGCTCCTTCTTGTGACACTGCAACCTCAACTTGACACTGCTGTCTACCACCAGCAGGGGGTGATGTGCACCTGCACCTTCAACCTGGTCATGGAAACCAAGCCCAGAATAGAAGAGCTTCCGGGGATGCAGGTGGGCACAGTAGGCCTTTGTGCCCCACTCAGTCCTCTCAGCTGAGTACTCCTGAATGTGTACACATAGCCAGGACTGGGCAGAATTCCACCCCTTCTCCCCCAGGATGAAGCAGGCAGCTCCCATAGCACCCACTATACAAAGAAGATCACCAGTGGCCTCCTCATCTCTGGCTGATGCTCAGGGGTCCTTGCTTGGCTGGGGGTGGACCATGTGCCCCCTAAGGCCCCTTGAGCTCTGGGACATGGAAACTCTCAGAGAACATCCTGGATCACATCCCTTGCTCATCTGCTAACCTGCAGTGGCCCCAAGCCTTTTCTCGGCCTTCCCAGCCCTGAGCAGATGGCCTATTGCCGATGCCCACTGCAGACTCCTCTGGTGACCATCCAGGTTCCTGAGCCTCTTCCTCACTCATGGGGTAGCCCATGCCCCTGCCCACCATGGAAGACCCCTGCTGCCTTGGTCTTTCCTGTCACTCACCCATCCTCTCAAGGCTGAGGTTGGAAGTCACATTTATGGGCCCTGGGGCAATGCAGTGCATTTGGAGTCAAATGGACCTTGATTCAAACCCACAGCTGGGCCTTGAATAGCCCTGCTCAAGTCTCAGAGCCTCCATTTCCTGGAATGAAAGTGAGGTCTGGGGAATTGGAGTTGAGCATGTGAAAACACCCGCAGAAAAACATGGACCTTTGGAGATCTGCCTGTTTCCGGGAGTATCCAATGCAGAAGGAGGGCTGTGATGGCCTGAAGGAGTAAGAGAAAGGGCTGAGAGTTGAGAGAAGAGCTCCAGAGTCCCACCTTCCAGACTGGGACTTGATGGCAGTGCTACCTGCTCATCTATAAAATGGAGTAAAAGCACTGATGCACAGGAGGGGCTTCCTAACAGCAGTCACGGTCTGCAGCATGCATTCATCCTGACCCTTGGGCCCATCGCTCTTGCACCCTCCAGCTCATCTTACACCAGTGAGAGACTCTGGACCCATTAGAACATGGCTTCTGGACCTTGTCAGGAAGAAGGATGAAGGGGTTGAAGAGAAAGAGCTGCTTAGTGTTCTCTTCTGCCTGGACTGAGGGGGTGTGACTGGTTTCTAGGTCACCCTATCCTTGACAATCGGCCTATCCAGGCTCTCTCGATGGCCTCTTGTGCCTTTAAAATATTTCACTGCCACCCTGTCTCTAAGCTTTCCATCTTCAATAGGCCCAGCTCTACCTTTGGCTTGCCCACCTGACCTGGGGTGAGTGCTAGCCCAAATGACACTGTGGGCACAGAGCAGAAGGCAGCATTGCACAGGGGCATCCTGTCTGTTTTTTCTGGTGAGCAGAGCCATTGTTGCATTTAAAGTCCCATCACAAGGACTATGTTCTTGCACTTGCCAGAGCCCTCCACTCACACGTGTAGGTTGCCCTCATAGGTTCTTCCCTGGATATGTGGGTTGGGACTGGATGGGACCTAAGGCAAGACCTAAGTGCCACCAGGGTGGGGTCTTGACAGGGGCTGAAGTAGAGATGGCTAGAGGCTGTGAGGGCCTGAGGATCTCCATAGCCATCACAGTCTAAGGGCCTGCACCCAGTGTGGACCATACAGTCAGTCAGACCCCCAGGAGCCTGGCACGGCAGAGGCTGGGAGTGACACTACCAATGCATGGAGGTGATGAAGGGCCATGTACCCTGGGCCCAGGAGTGGGGCAGAGGCTTGGCCTAGACCCCAGTATTGAGTCACCACCCAGCACTGACAGGGCCCTAGCGGACAGTCCTGGGCCCCACATGACAAGTAATTAGTGACCCTGGATAAGGATGATGGTGAGTTCTAGGTGGTGCCCCACTCATGTACTCATCCCCCATCAAGGGTGGTGGGTGTGCCTAAGAGTTACTTCTGCATGACCTCCTTTTGTTGTCACCCGTGGCCTCATTCTGTCTTAGCCCAACATGGAAATCAAATAATTGCCCTCCCCTCTATGTGTGTCATGCCAGCCAGGTTCAAAGTCACCCTGGTAGTGTGGGAAATGACTCCCAGAGTCAAGTCTAGCCCTGACACCGTGGTTCAATAATGCTTTCTTGACCAAAAGGGGGAAAGGAAGTTTAACAAATAAGGTGTCAGTGGCTGAGAGCATTCAAATACAGTCCAGAAACTACTCTTGTGGTCACTCTTATGCAAGGTTCAGTTAGACATTGCTACCTATAAGAACTTGCCAAACCCCAACCCAAACCATTCCCGCCAATCGTAAAGAACACCTAGGGCAATTTGTAAGATTCTACAAAGTTTCCATGAGGTAGGGTAACTTTCCAGAGACCTACAACCTCCAGATGGTTCCCAGACCAGATAAGTCCTGAAACCTAGGGGCCAGCCTCTCCAGAACATGAGCTTGTTTCATCTTCCTGCCCCATATTATTGACAGCCCCTTCCAACATGTAAAAGTTAGAATGAGCATAGCCCAAGTATCCTGAAAGAGAGGGATAGAAATTTAAAAGGTGAGCATGGAGTTATACAGAGAAAGTAGGATTTAACAAATGAGTATGATTGCTGAATCATTATATTGATATTCCTTTTAGTCTGTAGTACCTTAGAGCAGCTAGAAGTGAAAATCAAAAATTGTGGAATTGTGACCTATACCAAACCCTGAAGTCTGTTGTATCACTAATTGTTGTGTTGTGCTTTGAAATGTATTGCTTTTTTGTATATATGCTATTTTTCACAAAAAAGAAGAAAAAATTGATGGTGATGATAAAAAAAAAGATATTTATTCCTTGTAGCCTCCAATGTTCTGGAGGAGCTGAAAGGAAAACTCTGAGATGATGGTATTTTAGCCCATGACAGACTCTGGGATCTTTCTTCTAACTACTTGTTGAAGAGTGCTTTGAAAATGATTGCTTTCTTATTTCTTTGCTTAGTACAAATGTTATATTCTACAATTTTAAGAAGTTGAAGAAAAAAGTGTTGTAGGGGTGCTTCAAGGTACCAGCTCTCACCGCTTCCTTATGGAGAAGGTGAGCAGCCAGTTCCCTCTGGGCAGGCCCTTACTCAGCTCCATGGTTAGCCTCTCAGTGTAAAACTAGAAACTGAGACCCAGGGAAAATTAGGAATTGAGCAAAGGTCCAGTAATGGGCAGAGACCAGAGGGCAAGTTAGGGTTAGGGTCTCCTAGGCCAGAGAACACCACCTTGCTGTGGGATTCTCTTTAGCATTGAGGTTCTAGAGAACCCTGCTGTCTCTACCCCAGACCTGGCCATGGCCCAGGCCACTATCCTCCTCAGCCACCACTAGCCATTCCTTTTCCCAAGCCAGGGCCCTGTGCTGACCTGTGTGCCTGGTAGTCAGAATGTGGTCATGATGGGGGCATGAGGAGGTAGAGAAGACCAGGTGGGCCACCCATTAGGGGCTGGGTCTTCTCTGCCCAACCTGAGCTGTTCTCTTGAATGCTGAAGAGGCAGGGAGCTAGGATCAGGGGCGGGGTTGGTGTGTCTTCTCGGAAATGGGTCAGAATCTGTGGAGAATCAGCATAGCCTGTTCCCTCAACTCCAGTACCTGGGGTCACCCATTCACTAGTCATCTCTGTGGCCCATGGTGTCGAGGAGCTGGAATTGCCCCACCACCATCCCGACTGGATGTCCCTTCCCATTTGGGCTCCTGTCCAGCCCTCGGGTTAGGGGTTACAGATCACCCCCAGGCAGGACCATGCTGCCCAGCAGGAGGTTCTGGAATGCTGAAGATGTGACATCTCACCTGTGGTTGGGATGGGCTGGCTCTCTCTCATGGCCTAAGGGAAGAATCGTGAGGTTGTCTTAGAAGTTGGGGATCCTGGCTCATATGAGACACCTGCTGCCTGAGCCTTTCCTTGGGCCTGAGTCTTTGTTGATGTAAATCAGGAGGGTTCAAACTCTAATCTGGGTGCCGTGAACGGAAAGAGGCTCAGATGCCCTCTCTATTCATGTTTTACCTTCTGGATTTTAGCAAAGACCTAAATAGCCAGAAAGCAGATGCTGCCTCCAGTCCCTGACCTAGCCCCATTCAGGACAACTTTACCCTCTACTGACTGCAACCCTCTGGCAGGTACCCAGAGCTCTGGCAAGTCTCCCACAGGTTTCCCATGTGGTTTTCCCCCTTCAGTGTGTGAGGAGCTCCTGGGGGTTATAGGTGTGACAGGCATATGTCAGGTCCAGCTCCCTATGCACCTCTGTCTGTCCAGGTCTGTGCTGGGCTGCTGCATTTCTTCTTCCTCTTTTCCCTATGGTCACCATGTGGGAGAGGTGCAGCTATGGTTCCCACTGCTCAGATAAGTCCCCACAGGCTGAGGGCTGAGTGTGTGGCACAGCCAGGACTCAGATCCCACATGAGAGGCAGAGCTCTGGGGACTAGTGGGCCTGGGAAGAAACCCTGGCATGACTGTGCACCCACTGGCTGCATGTCCTCCTTTGTCCCATCCCAGTATAAATCCGAGTGGCCCTGAGGAAGGCTGTGACCAGCAATGCACAGCCCGTCAAGGCAGGCATTGGAAAGAGGCATGAGGAACACCAGGGGCCTGCTTTCCATAACAGCCACGTCCTATATCATCATTATCCTGGGCACCTCTACCTGATGGGTCCTGGACCTGCTCTATGATAGGTGAACCCTTGTTTCCCCCCATGGCATAGTGAGACTTTGCCACCACTAGCTTCTGTATAGGGAAGCTCACTGCAGCTTCTAGTTTTAGTTTGCTCCTCTGAAAAGTGGAGTGATAGGAGGTGATTGTCATGAGTTGGGGGGAGAAGCCATGGGAGATGCATCAGTGGTGTCTGGCTTTGCTAAAGAGTGGGCGGGGGGTGGGTGTGTTCCATGTGAAGCATTTTCCTCTCCCCCATGCAGAAGCTCTGCCTCACCTGTCATTGAGCTCATGACCTTTGGGAAACCTCTTTTCCCACTTATAAAGCAGGTTTCAGATTCCACTAGGGTGCTCCTTCCTGGGTACAGGCAGTGACTGCATTGTTGGGGGTGGGCAGGGTGCCCCAAAACCACACACATAGCTAAGAAGACTCAGCTCAGGGCCCAGTCATCAAATGTATATGAAATCTCTACAATGTACCCAATGGCTTATTCCCTAAGCCCTTATTCAAGTCACCTAGTAGATGGAACTTCTCCATCTTTGGTTTCCATTGTAGTCAGTGACTCCGATAGTAACACTAGACATTTTGAGTGGGTGGTTCACCCAATAAATGAGATGCGACTCTGTCATGGCCTCCTGTAGATGGGGACCTATCCTCTCTCATTGTGACCTGCATGGTACATGCAGGAGCATGCAAAAATGCCATGGATAATGGGTGAGGAGAGAGGGCCACCTCTTTCCCCAGATCAGCTCAGGGAGTGTGAGCAATGTGGCAGTGAGGGGCTGGGCATTGCCCTGGGTCCCACACACCTATCAAGCTCAATGGAGTACAGGGCTAGAGAGCATTCCCCTGCTGGAGGGCTGGAGAAAAAGACAGCTTTGTCAGGGGTGCTGGGTCATGGATGTAGAGGAGACTCTGGGGGCTCAGAGCCAACCCAATAGAGAACGAGTCCCCACCATGGCCTCATCTGAGCTCTGCGTTCTCCTCTACCCCAGCTTGAGACCCAGATTAAGGGATTTGGTGAGCTACCTACCAGACATGTTCTTCAAAATCTACACTCCTAAGCCCAGTTTCTGACTGCTTGGGGTCTGCTGCACCCTTCCCATTCGGGAGGACAGTGACTGTGGAAATAAGAGACCCACACACGGCACAAGCAGGAGGCAACATCTCAGGGCATGAAGTAAAATTTGAGGGTCCATAAGGGCCCTGGATAGTGAGGGAGGAGGATAGACTCAGTGCCCTCATGGGTCAGATATTTAAGAAGTTCCTACTATGTGCTAGCATTGAGGCATCAACAGCAACCCAACCCTTCCTTGCACTCATGTGGTTCCAGTTGGAGGCAGTCAGGAGGGAGAGACAGAGAAGTATGTGAGACTTTGCTGTATAAGGACAGAGTTGGTCCAACTGCATAGATGGGGAAAATCAAATGGAGGCTCTTTTCTAGCTCCCTCCTGGAGGCCAGAGACCACTGCCAGCCCAGGTCTCTGAACGTGTGCCAATAAATGGTCTTGATAGTGATGGGCTTTTGGCAGGAAACTGCACAAAATGAGAGTCTATGTAGATAAATATGATAACGAGGAACATCCTTTCACCCTTGCCCTCCCCCCATTGGGGTCCTTGCCCTTTGTTTTCTCTAGGCCCCTCAAGTTGTAGACAAATTCATGCTGGTGACAATGCACATTTTCAGGGAAGAGCACCCACCAATTTTTTCCCACTTTTTTATAGTATAATATAACATCTACAGAAAGCAAATAAATCAAAAGGAATAGTTTTTAAAGTACTCTACCAAAAGCCATTACAGGACTGATCCCCGAGTTTGTCATGGGCTACTCTACAGTCTTCTCAGATTTTTCCTTCTAGTTGTTCCAGAACATTGGAGGCTAGAAGAAATATTTTTTAATCATCACAAATGGCCTTTCTTTTCTTTTTCTTGTTGATATTAACATATATACAAAAAAGTAATAAATTTGAAAGCACTGCACCACAATTGGTTGTCGAACATATTTCAGAATTTGACATGGTTTCAATTCCAGAATTTTAGGTTTTCACTTCTAGCTGTTTTAAGATACTGGAGACTAAAAGAGTCATCAATTGAATGATTCAGCAATCATATTCATTTGCTAAATCCTATCTTTTCTGTATAACTCCACGATCACCTTTGATGTTTCTTTCCCTCTCTTTAGGGTTGTTTGGGTTATGGCCATTCTAAATTTTTCATGTTGGAAGGGTCTGTCAAAAATATAGGCTAGAGTGATGGAACTAGCTGATGTTCTGTGGAGGCTGGGCCCTCTAGGATTCAGGCCTTACCTGGTCCAGGGACCCATCTGGAGATTGTAGGTTTCTGGAAAGTGACTCTAGTGCATGGAACCTTTGTGGAATCTTCTATATTGCCATAAGTGTTCTTTAGGATTGTCTGGAATGGTCCTGTTTGGGGTTTGGCAGGTTGGGATAGGAAGCAATTTCTAACTGAAGCTTGCGTAAGAGCAACCTACAGAGTAGGCTCTTGACTCTATTTGACTATCAGCCACTGATAATTTATTAGTTACACTTCTTTTCCCCCTTTTGGTCAGGATGGAATAGTTGATCCCATGGTGCCAGGGCCAGACTCAGTCTTGGGAGCCAGCTCCCATGCTGCCAGTGAGACTTTAACCCCTGGATGTCATGTCCCACACAGTGGGGGAGGGCAGTAATTTTACTTGCTGAGTTCGGCTTAGAGACAGAGGGGCCACATCTGAGCAACAAAAGTGGTCCTCCAGAAGTAACTCTTAGGCATGCCTATAGGTAGGCTAAGCTTCTCCACTACCTACATAAACTTCACAAGAGTAAGCTTCAAGATCAAGGGCATGGCCTATTGATTTGGGTGTCCCCAAATTTGGACACCGCATTAGGGGATTTCCTGATGGTAAAGTTTAACGGTTCCCTATTTTTTCTCCCATCACCCAAGGGACCCTGCCAACCCTTCTCGATTATCTGCTTAAGGAACTCTAGCATGTATCCAGCATTGCATTAAGCCACACAGGATTAAAGGACCTCTTTCCTCCTCTGGGCTCCCTGTGTTTCAAGAGCTATACAGCTAGGTTGAGGTAGATTATGTGCTCTAAAGAAATTTCAGTTACAGAACAAGTAGACCTTTCTTCCTTTGGTCTCCAAGAGTATGTGTGGTTCTAAAGTATAGAATGTCTTCCTTATCCCTGTGTCCTGAAGTACTTTAGCTCCAACCTGATCAGCCTCATTTTCATCTCCAAATATCAGGTTATATATAGATATATAACCTCTTGAAATCCAGAAATAATAATTATCACTCTGGACCAAACACATCTGCCATTAAAACTCACAATCTTGGCCACTGTTTTCTAAGAAGCATTTTCTAAAGGAGACCATACCATAATTGTTCTTTTGTTTCTGGCTTCTTCTGCCCCACCATATGTCCCACATGTTCACTCACATCCTCATGCCTTTGCTCCTTTTTGTAGCAGCACAATATTCATTCCTGTCCTAGTTTGCTAGCTGCCAGAATGCAATATTCCCAAAATGGAATGGCTTTTAAAAAGGGGAATTTAATAAGTAGTTAGTTTTCGGTTCTAAGGCTGAGAAAATATCCCAATTAGAACAAGTCAAAAGAAATGTCCAATCAAAGGTATCCAGGGAAGGATACCTTGGTTCAAGAAAGCTGATGTAGTTCAGAGTTTCTCTCTCAAGTGAGAAGGCACATGGTGAACACGGTCACAGTATCTCTGTTAGCTGGAAGGGCACATGGTGAGCATGGCATCATCTGCTACCTGTCTCTCCTGGTTTTCTGTTCTATGAAGCTCCCTGGGAGGCGTTTTCCTTCTTCATCTCCAAATGTCGCTGGCTGTCGATTTTCTGCTTTGTGGTGCTGCAGCATTCTCTGTTCTCTCCAAATCTCTTTCATTCTCCAAAAGATTTCCTCTTGTATAGGACTTCAGAAATGATCAAGACCCACCCAAATGGGTAGGAACTCACCTCTACCTAATCCAGCTTAACAACTACATGATTAAATCACATCTCTAGGGAGATGTTCCACTAACAGTTTCAAACATACAATACTGAATAGGGATTAGAAGAAACAGCTGCCTTTGCAAAATGGGATTAGGATTAAAACATGGCTTTTCTTGGGTATATATAGCATTTCAAACCAGCACAATTCCTAAATATGTGCCATCATTCACCAATGTACTTCTCAGTCAGTGCTGCCTTTATAGCCATCTATATTCATGTCTTCATGTCGTTTGTCCATTTTTTAATTGGGTTGTCTGTCTTTGTATTATTGGGTTGTAGGATTTTCTTAGATAGTCTTGATATCAAACTGTCATTAGACATGTGGTTTCCAAATATTTTCTCTTCTTGAATCAGCTGCCTTTTTACCCTTTTGACAAGATCTTTTGAAGCACAGAAGTTTTCAAATTTTGAGGAAGTCTAATTTATTTATTTATTTATTTTTGTTGCTTGTGCTTTGGGTGTAAGTCTATGAAACTACGTCCTATCCTTAGATCTTGTGAATATTACTCCACATTTTCTTCCAGGAGCTTTATGGTACTGGTTCTTATAGTTAGGTCTTAGTTCCATGTTTAGTTAATTTTTCATTGATTATGAGTTTGGAGTCCTCTTTCATTTGTTTGTATATGGATATCTAGTTCTCCCAACACCATTTACTGAAGAAACTGTTCTGTCCCTGCTCAATGGACTTTGAGGCTTTGTCAAAAACCAATTGACTGGGTGGGCTAGGGTGGCTCAGCAGGCAAAGTTCTTGCCTACCATGCCAGAGACCCGGGTTTTACTTGCCGTGCCCTCCCATGCACAAAAGACCAAAACAAAAAACAGAAACAAAAACGATTGACCATAGATCTAACGGTCTGTTTCTGAATTCTCAATTTGAGGCTAATTGATAAATCCACTTTTATGCAAGTCTCGAGATGCATAGACCACTGTGGCTTTATGATATATGATATGCTCTAATGTCAGGAAGGATTTGACCTCCCACTTCATTCTTCTGTTTCAATATATTTTTTTCCTATTTGAGGCCCATTTCCCATCCAAATTAATTTAACAATTAGTTTTTCCATTTCTGTATAGTAGGCCATTGGCATTTTGTTTGGTATTGCATTGATATCTGAAGGACAATTAGCCTTCCAGTCCATAAACATGGATTGTCTATCTATTTATTTAAGTCTTCTTTGAAATCCTTTATCAGTGTTTTGCAGTATTCTATGTACAAGTCCTTTACATTCTTCATTAAATTTATTCCTAGATATTTGATTTTTTTATTTGGTATTCCGACAGGAATTTTTTTAGATTTCCCCCTCAGATAGCTCATTAGTATTGAATAGAGACTGCACAGATTTTTGCATGTTCATCTTGTATCCTGCCACATTGCTAAAATCATTGATCTGCTTAGGTAAAGCATTGCCGTGGGTTTTTTTTTTTTTTGGTTTTGACAAAATATACCGCATGTCTTCATCAAATATGGAAAGTTTTACTTCTTTCTTCCCAATGTGAATGACTTTTATTTCTTTTTCTTGCAAAATTGTTCTTGCTAGAACTTCTAGCCCAATGTTGAATAACAATGGTGACAATGTGTGTCCTTTGTTCCCAATCTTAGAGGGAAAGTTTTCAGTCCCTTACCATTTAGTAAGATGCAAGCAGTTTATTTTTCATATAAGCCCTTTCTATATTTAGAGGAAGTTTCTTTCAATTCTTATCTTTCAAAGTGTTTTATCAAGATAGGGTGGTAAGGGCGGCTGCCGTGGCTCAGCAGGCAGAGCTCCGACCTGCCGTGCTGGAGGTCTGGAGTTCGATCCCTGGTGCCTCCTACCCATATGCAAATTTAAAAAAAAAAAAAAAAAAGATAGGGTGGTGAATTTTGTGATTTGCCTTTCCTGCATCAAATGAGATAATCATGTAGTTTTTCCCTTTTTTTTGTTAATGTGATGAGTTATATTAACTGATTTTCTTGTGTTGAAGTGTCCTTGCATACCTGGAATAAAAGCTAATGGTGATGATGAATAATTCTCTAAGTATGCAGTTGGATTTGATTTGCAAGGATTTGGTTAAGTATATTTACATCTCTGTTAGAGATTGGTCTATAGTTTTCTTTTCATACAGTATCTTGTTGAGGCTTTGTTATTAGCATGATACTTGCTACATAGAATGAGTTTAGGTACTGTTCCCTCATGCTCCATTTTTTGGAAGGGTGCAGGGAGGAGTGGTATTAATTCTTATTGGAATGCTTAATAAAGTTTGCCTGTGATGCCATCTGACGTTTTCTTTGTTAGGAGCTGTTTTACTTTGCAAGCTGTGGGAATGCAATATACAAGAAGAGGAATGGCTTTTAAAATGGGGAATTTACTAAGTTCCAGTTTACAGTTCTCAGTCTATAAAAATGTCCCAAATAACAGATCCAGGGAGCAATACATTAATTCCAGGAAGGCTGATGGGTCAGGAACACCTCTGTCAGCTGGCTAGCCATGTGGCTGGCATCTGCTGGCCCCTTAGTCCTGGACTCTGAGCCTCCATTTTCTGGATTGAAAGTGAGATCTGGGGGATTGGAGCTGGGCATGTGAAAGCACCTGAAGACCATGGACCATTGGAGATCTGCCTGTTTCAGGGAGCATTCAGTTAGGAATTGACCTAAGGTCCAGAAATGGACAGTGGCCAGAGGGCAAGTTAGAGTTAGAACCTCCTAGGCCAGGGAACAACACCTTGCTGTGGGATTTGCTTTAGGAATGAGAGCCTAGAAGATTCTGGAGAACCCTCATTGCCCTACCCCAAACCTGGCTACCCTCCTCCTCAGCCACCACCAGCCATTCTTTCTCCCAAGCTGGGGCCCTGTGCTGATGTGTCAGCCTGACAGTCAGAATGTGGTCATGATGGGGGCATGAGGAGGTGGAGAAGACCAGGGGGCCACCTGTGAGGGGCTGGGTCTCTGCTCAACCAGAGCTGTTTGTTCTCCTTGAATGCTTAAGAGGCAGGGAGCTGGGCTCAGGGGTGGGGTTGGTGTGTCTTCTCGGAAATGGGTCAGAATCTGTGGAGAATCAGCATAGCCTGTTCCCTAAACTCTAGTACCTGGAGTCACCCATTCACTAGTCATCTCTGTGGCCCATGGTGTCGAGGAGGTGGAATTGCCCCATCACCATCCTGACTGGACGTCCCATCCCATCTGGGCTCCCATCCAGCCCTCGGGTTAGGGGTTAAAGGTAATCCCCAGGCAGGACCATGCTGCCCAGCAGGAGGCTCTGGAATGCTGAGGGTGTGACATCTCACCTGTGGTGGGGATGGGCTGGCTCTCTCTCAAGGCCTAAGGGAAGAATCATGAGGTTGCTGAGAAGTTGGGGATCCTGGCTCACATGAGACACTCCCTGCCTGAGCCTTTCCTTGGGCCTGAGTCTTTTTTGCTGTAAATCAGGAGGGTTCAAACTCTAATGTGGGTGCCAGGAATTGAAAGAGGCTAGGACGCCCTGTCTTTTGATGTTTTGTGTTCTAGATTTGAGCAAAGACCTAGATGTCAGAAAGCAGCTGGCTGGCTCTAGTCCCCCACCCAGCCCCAGTTCAGGACAACCTTACCCTCTAATGAGTGCGGCCCTCTGGCGGGTACCCAGAGTTCCCAACAGGTGTCCCGGAGGTTTCCTACGTGGTTTTCCCCTTCAGTGTCTGAGGAGCTGCTGGGGGCCATGTGTATGACAGGCGTCATATCAGGTCCAGCTCCCTTGCACTTCTATCTGTCCGGCCCCGTGCTGGGCTGCTGCGTTTCTTCTTCCTCTTCTCCCCATGGTCACCGTGCAGGAGAGGTGCGGCTGTGGTCCCCTCTGCTCAGAGAAGCACCCACAGGTTGAGTGCTGCATGTGTGGCACAGCCAGGACGCCGATCCCACATGAGAGGCAGAGCTCTGGGGACTGGTGGACCTGGGAGACCTGGCATGACTGTGCACCCACTGGCTGCATGTCCTCTTTTGCTGGGCTGTTTCCAGGTTCTCCAGGTCCCAAGCTTGAGACCCTGTACTTACACCAGCTAGTCCCCTGCCCTTAAATCTCTTTCCTGGGAGAAGCCAGCACTCCCTGGAAGGACTTGGAAGGATGAGGGATGATAGCACAGGTGAGAGTGCCTGGCCAGGAACAGGTGCTCAGGAACATGCTTTCAGCTACCTGTTCGTCAAATGAACAATTAGTGACCAATACCTTCTGCCGACAGTGTGCCAGGTGGATGGAGGAAGAGGCATTGGAGCCAGTCCTCACGGTACTTCTTACCCGTAGCTGGGATCTCAGGGGGATAGGGCACCAGGGCCTGCAGCAAAGCCCCCCTCACTGAAGAGGGAGTTCTTGTGCTCCCATTTGCCAAGCTGAACCTCAGAGCAATGTGATAACAGTGAGGATTCTGGGGGGCAGAAAGGTCTGGTCCTGCTAACCCAGGGCAGTGGGCGGACGGCCTCCTTCTCTGCCTGGTCCTGCAGGCATGTGGGTGGTGGACTTCAAGTGCCGGGTGAGGTGGGCTGAGAGGCCATGATATGAGGTATGGATGTGTCTAAGTGCCTGCTGCCTTCATCCAGGGCCAGCAAGGGCTCCAAGGAGAACTGCCGTGTGCAGGAAGGGGGTGGCCTTTGGGAGGTGGACTCCATGGGGCGATAAAGGGGCATTTCATCTAAAGAAGACAGGACTGAGCTTAGGAGAACATCGCTGGAGACATTCACTGTCTCTCTCGTGGCACACTGTGGGGGCTCAGCACACCCTGGTTTTATTCCTGGGCCTTCACTTTCAAAGTTGTGTTGTCATCCAGTGTGCATACAGGGCTCTGCCAGGATCTGAACCAACATTTCTCAAAAGATATGCAAAGGCCCAAGAAACACATGAAAAGATGCTGAGCATCATTAGCCATCAGGGAAATTGAAATCAAAACCACAATGAATGCCACTTCACACACTTGACACCCACCAGGATGGCTTAAGAAAAAAAAAAGACAGATAATAAGAAGCATTGATGAGGAATGTGGACAAATTGGCACCCTCCCACAGACCTGGTGGAATGTCAAATGGGGCAGCCGGCTTGGAGAACACTCATGCAGCCAATAAGGGAAAGTGAAGGAGTGGCTGGGGGAAAGGGAGAGGCTACAGGCGGGTTCCAGTCCCAGCTTCCTGACTGGAACATGACCATGGCCAGGTCTTGAGTTTTCCCTGTGGTTCAGTTTCTCTCTCTGCTAATGGATGTGTTATGCCCCGTCTTGCATACCAACCTACAATAATAATTGTAGGATAAACTACCATGAATCGATGAGATTCAAGTGCTTTGTGACCTACAAAATTGACAGTTTCTTATGCTTAACAAATCCAAATCTTAAATGACAATTTCAAACCAGTAACCTTAATGTCCTGTGCTCTCACCGTGAATGAGGTAACATGCTAAGTATGACATGCTTTCATTTCACACACAACCTTGCATGACACATGTCAATTCCCTGGTTTTTCAGATGAGGGAACCAAGCCCAAAGAGGTACATAAATTGCCCAGGATGACACAATAGGATTTGAACTTGAGCAAACCTTCTTTTTTGGGGGAGTGTTTCCTAAACACAGACACAGAGTTCCTATGAGAATGGTTTGCTCTTTCTTCATGGTTGCCCATCAGGAAGGAGATCCACTTTTGTCACCAAAGCTGAACCCTGGCCGTGGTGAAGAAATATTTTAGTTGGCTTTCTCCAGAAATAAGGGGGTCAAATGCATGCATTTCCGATTATCTAAAGCTCACTTACTGTTTCACCCTTTGCATGTCACCTTACCTCTCTGAGCTATTGTTTTAAACCTCATCTAATAATAGGGGAAATATTTTAATTTCTTGAGTCCAGGAGAGATTCAGAAAATAATTTTGCATTTTGATGTCTTTAGAAGTGAGATGTAATCCACAATCACAGAACTATTTCTTTAATGCAAGATTCTTATTTTCCTTCCCACCAAAGCTTGTCCTTAAATAGATGGTGAGCATTATGATTATGAGCAGATTCTTAAAGAAACTTTATTTTCATTTAATGTGCATTTTATAAATGTAAACTGGTTGAGTCCTCATACCTGGATGAAGTGAATATGATCATTAGGCTCATTTTAGAGATGGAAAAATTGAGGCAGGGACCAGTGAAGGAACTTACCCCAGGTCACACAGCCAGCAGGCGGGAGAGCCAGCTTCGCTCTGCACCACCACCTACCCCACCTGGTCTGTCGTTCCTGTTCATCCACTCCCCAGTTCTCTAAACTGCAAAGCAGGGCTTGTCTCCTATGTCAGTGGCAGCATCACCCCCCAATAATCAGGATCTTTTGATGCAGTGGGCTTTTCTTCAAGAATAAGGAGTATAAGATGTTGAGAACTGTTTGTCTGGGACCTGAATAGTGTTGGTCATGAAAGTGGGGGTTTGGGGCCATGGGTCATTCTGTGGCAGGACCAGGCACCAGATCCCAGGTGACACAGGTGCTTCTGTGTTATTTAATAAGGTGTGTGTGTGTGTGTGTGTGTGTGTGTGCATGTGCATGTGTGTGTCTGGTATGTGCAGCCCTCTAAAGCTCAGGGATCTGCTATCCCTGCACCATGCACAGCCTCTCCTTGGAATAAACAGTGTCTGGAATGTGTCCCCCATCATCTCACACCTGGATTGCTGGGCCAGCCACCACTGGCCCTTAAAGGCTGTTCTCCCAACTCCACCCTCCTCATTCTCCCCACTGCAGACAGGCAACATGATCTCTAAAGAGCAAATATGATTATGTCACTCTCATTCACACTTAACATCCTCCAATTTCTGTTACATGCCCCCTGAGTCCATACCAAACCCCTCAGCCTGGTCCGTGTCCTGCAGCCCCCTTCCAGTACTTGATACGCCTCACCCTCCCCTCAGTCTGCCCTCTCCTGATAAGCTCCACTTTTTCAAGAATCAAATTACAACCATGCAAATTCAAAAACCAAATTGAGCTGGCAAAATATGCAGAAAAGGGGAATTCCAGTTCTGATGAGGATATGGAGAAAGACTCACTGGTGCATTGGTAAATTGGCACAGCTTTAAAAACCATTAGTGTTTTTCTTTTTAATTTGCTACGGTTTTGCTTTTTCTGCTTTGAGAGAGGATTTTTTAAAATCTACTTTATCAAGATATTATTTGCATACAATAAAATGCACACATTTTAGGTTTACATTTTAATAAGTCTTGACAAAGGTATGGATGTTTGGAACTGACACCACAGTGACAATATAGAGCACTGCCATCCCCTGAGAAACTTCTCTTGTGCCCTTTGGCCATCAAATTGCCCTCCCTGCCCCAGCTTCCCGCTGGTCTCATTTCTATCACTAGAAATGAGTTCTGACCATTCTAAAACTTCATATCACTGGAATCATATAATATGTGCCCTGTTACATCTACTTTATTTTTCCTCAGCATAACATTTTTAAGATTCGTGTCCCTTTTATTACTTAGCAATATCCCATTGAATGAAAATGCCACAAAATTTTCCCATTTACCTGTTGATGAACACTTTTGTGTTTTTCTAGTTTTTAAGGTTCTAGTGGACATCTGCTTTTCTTTTCTTGGATACCATGATATTTTTTGGGAGCACGTTTCCTGCTGTCTGACACTTAGCATCAGGATAATAATCCAAATACAAAATGCTGTAGACATGCATTTGAGGACAGGATGAAGTTAATGAAAGTAATGGATCCATGAAAATTATAAGTACAGGCTGCTCTGAAACATGAAATATAATGGAAAATATGTGGAATGATTGAGAATATAAAATTGTAAGTATATTGTAATAACACTCTTTGAAAGTACTTATTCATGTGGGAAACATTTGAGTGCATCCAGTAGGAATGTAAACAGGCAGGATTCATTCCACAGTATTTATTGTATTAACAATGTGCTGGTCACTGTCCCAAGATACGCGGTACATTGGAGAAAAGACAGCAGGCTCCCTGCGTGAATGGCCCTGGGTAGGGAGCAGCGTGGGCTTACTGTGTTCTTGATTCTTGCTGGGAATTGGTTCAAGTAATCCATTTCCTGGAAATAAGAAGTCAACCGAGCTGTCCCCTCTTTTGGAAATATTCCTGCCTCCATGGCTAGAACCACACTTAGTTGGAACTGAATCATGTTTTCTTCCCCTTTCCAGAAACCTCATTGCCAGCCAGCCAGGAAACTCTAAGATGACATGGGCACTTGCTTTACTGCTGGTCCTAATCAACTGGATGAAACGATGAGATTGCCCAGTGGGTCGTGACCCCTCTAATGAAATCTGTGGATTCAAAATACTACCTCTCTCTCCAGCCCCACATCCATCCTAACCTGAATAAGCCGGAGCCCTCAGGGCTCTCGGCCACAGGGGACCCAGATTAGGCCTGGACTTGGAGGTTTTACCCAGAGTTGCCTTTGGGGAAAGAAGGGAGGGTTTGTGCAAGGCCTTTCCCAAGCACTCCCCGGATTGTGTCACAGCCCAGGGGACTCTAGCTGGGCCCCGCATGCCCCAAACCACAGCTTCTTATAAAGGTCACTGCACCCTCCGCCACTCCTTCTGGCCACCCAGGGACCTCCTGTCCCAGCATGTCGCTTCCCTGGGCCCTCGCAGCCCTGAGCCTCCTTCCTCTGCTGAGTGCCCAGGGCCCAGCGTGTGACCACACAAAGGCTGCACCCATCACCGACGCTACCCTGCAGCGGGTGAGCCCTGGGCCTGGCCTCTCATGCCGCCCTCTCCCCTGCTGGCTGCTGTCTCTCCCCTTTCCTTGCCCGGACCCTGGGGTGAAATCCAGGAGCCTGGGGAACCATTCTCCTGTCCCCAAAGTCAGAAGCCCCATTCTGAGGCACCACAGCAGGGGCAGTTCTGTGCTGGGCATGGAGGGGGCGCCCCTAGAGATGCCTGGTCGTGGGGTGAGCTCCTGTGCATCAAACTCCCCACCTGGGGCCTCTGTTTCCCTGTTTGCAAAGTGGGGGAGGATCTTCCTGAGCCCATGAAGGATTCTGCCCCAGCTCCCCGTCATCAGCTCATGCCTTCTCCCCAGCTCTCTGGCAAGTGGTTTTTCATCGCCGCCGTCTTACGCAACCCTGTTTACAAGGAGATTACTAGAGTGGTCGAGTCAGCCTTCTTCTACCTTGTCCCCAACCTGACGGAAGACACCCTACAGTTCAGGGAGTACCGGACAATGTGAGACCCCACATGCCAGCCTCCACCCCACCCCAGGGGCCAGCCCTGGCTCCTCCTCCTAGGCTGGGAGGATGGGAGAATTTTTCCAACACTCCCCTGGCCTCCCTGTGCTTGGAATGGGAGGGCCGACTGGAATCTGCCTGAATCTTGTTACTTCTTGACTGTCACGGGTGCATGACCCTCTCTCCATGACTGTCTGACCTGTGATCTCACTTTGTGTCTGACGTTAGCGGGTCCGAGTGCTTCTACAGTGTCAACTCTGGGCGCATCCAGCGGCAGAAGGGGATATTATCCCACATTGGTGAGCCTGGGCCAGCACCTGGGAGACTGCATGCGGAAAGGGGGGCCCTGGGGTAGGTCGGTAGAGCCCAGAGAAGGAGGAGGGCTAGGGGTGTGGAGAACACAGGAAAGGCTCGTGGCTTATGTCTCTGTGGCCCTGGTGCCAGCACATGCAGGAATCAAAGGAATTATCACCACCATGTTTGAGCCCCTCCTATGTAGTGCTTTACATGAATTAAGTGATTCAGTAGCCCTAAGAGAACATGATGAAAATCCTACCCAATTTACATGTGAGTAATCAGAGGCACAGAGAAGTCAAGGCCTATCCTGAGGTCACACAGCTTATATTTAGAACTGGGACTCAGACCCAAGGCTGGCTTCAGACCTGCCTCTGTCTTAGATACACCGTGAGATGCTCTGGAAGTGAAGTGTGGCAGCCCCATTGTTGGGCGGATGATGGCTTCACACATGTCCTAGTTATCACCAGGGAGACAGCACATGGTAGGGGCACATGAAAGGCAATTGTGCTGAACTGGCCCCATTTTCCTGCCCTGGGGCTCCTCTCTGGACCTCATTCTCCTCACCTGTAAAATGGTGAGAGGGAACTCTGGACACATTGGTCGGCTGAGTGAGTCTCAGCACACGCAGGTGTCCTCATGAAAGAGGGGACAATACCATTCTCTCTGTCCCACCCAGAGGCTCTTTTCCCCTCCAGTGAAGAACAGAGAATACTTTGCCAACCTGTGGCTCACCAAGGACCCCGAGACCTTCATATTGTTGTTCTTTCCCGAAGATGAGCAGAGCCTGGGACTAGCCTTCTACGGTAGGCATGTGGGCAGCCCTTGACTCCAGACTCACCCAGGCTCCCACACCCCTGTGGTGGGTCCCCAGAACTCTGCCCCTGTCTGGCCCCCTCCCAGCTTCCTCACCCAGGCCCTCCCACCCCTGCAGCCAGGAAGCAGGAGGTGACCAAGGAACAACTGAGGGAGTTCCACGAAGCTCTCACCTGCATGGGACTGCAGGACGAGGAAATCCTGTACACGGATGGGAAGAAGGTGAATGCCAGAGGGCCCGGGCAGTGCCCAGTGCCTGCCTGGGGGTAGTCCAGCTGTGGGAAGCCTGGGAGGCCAAGAGAGGGAAGGCCATCAGCCCAGGCTGCACAGGGCATCCTGCTTTGAAGCAGGGACAGCTGAGTTTCCCGCAGGCCTGTGGGTGCAGGGTGGGCATCCAAGAGGGAATAGGCACTGTGAAATCCAGAAGGATGCACAGAGTAGGTGGGAAGGATATTTGAGGTCAACTGGAGGGGAGCAACCTAGCAAAGGTGTGGTGGTGGGACACGGGGTTGGGGTGGTGGGGGGCGACACTCTCTAGGCAGTGCCATTAGCCATTCCCTGGTCCTTGTGTCTGTTCCTACTGCTCATTTTTATTACCTGAACAGCTGGGATTCAGAACTGTGGTTTCAGTGTCATCCAAACTGCCGCAAGTCCAGGAACACATTCCAATTTTTGTATATCCATTTATTGCCTGCATAAGTGTCTCCTTTATATTTTTTCTTTAAAACTATGTCAAATGCAAGCCTCCACTTCATCTCATCCTATGCAATATTATCTATGAAATCACACAGCTTATGAGCTGGTTATATATATTTTTACATACATGAAATAATTTCATAACTTTTAAGATAAAGGCAACTCCATCCATTTGCCACCAGAGCTCATCTCATATGCCCTCTAGGAGGGCACGCTCTCTCCCAGCTGTGGGAAACCTGGGAAAGGACTTAAGAGCACAGGTCCCCAATGAAGACCATGTGGATGACAAGCCCCACTCATTTTTTGGGTAGGAGACCTCAGACAGGTGATGGGGCCACACTGACTCTGTTTCATCCTCTGAAAATGGGTACAGTTTTGAGGCACCCAGGAGACACTGCCTCAGGGTCTGACAGGTCAGGTATACTCAGAAAAGGACAGTGATCAAGAACCTGAGCTTCCATTTTGGAGTGAATAAGTTGAGGCTCAGAAAGGGAAAGTGAGTCCCCAAGATGCCCAGCTAGGAAGTGGAAAAGTTGGGAGCCCATGCTGGCCTGGTTCCAGAGTCCAGAGTTCTTTCCATCCCTATGGAAAAAACCTTTCCTCCCACCATAATTGTGCCTTCTCCTCCACTAGGATATGTGCGGGACCCTGGAGAAAGAGCATGAGGAGGAGAGGAAGAAAGGAAACATGGAGTCCTAGGACACAAGGACTGACTGAAGACTGAGCTGGGAAGGAGGTTACTGGGGGATCTGGGGCCCATCCTCATCCCACCACCAGCTCTTCATCTCTTGAATCTTTCCCCAGTTGCATTAATAAAGCTTCTGTATTTGGGACAAGCTCTGTTGTTTGTTCATTCATTCATCCATCCATCCATCCATTCATTCATTTAAAGCCTACCCCAAGTCGAGTCTTGGCTGGCACTGGATAAGACATTGCCCTTGGCAGGAAGGGCCCCTGGTGTGATACTCACCATGTGTATGATGGATGATGAGATGGGCCATGTGCCATAGGAGCCCAGTGTAGGGAACTTTCCTTCTGCAGACAGGAAGTCTGGGAAGGCTTCCTGGAAGGGACATCAGAACCATCTGTATAAAAGGATTAGAAGCTAGATAAAACCCTCTGTTCCCTCTGCCAGCCAAAGGGCTGAGAAGACATGCACGAGAAAGGCTGAGGCAGAGGACCCACGTAGGAGGTATGGGTAAGATGCAGTGAGAATCCAGCATGCTGGTGCCCCATTCTCTAGACCTATGGCCCTGGCTGACTCATGAGGAGGGTTTAGAGGGTCTGGACTGGAGGCAGGAAGACCCATGTGGAGGCTGCTGTGTCCACCCTGGCAAAACTGGTGAGCTGGAGGAGCCGGGTGATTCCTCAGAAATGTCCTCAGGGTGCTCCCCTGTGAGACCCTGAGCAGGAGATTCACCTCGGGGCGAGGGCCTGGAACCAGCCACCACCTTGCACGTGGGTTTGGATATGGGCCACGTCTGAGGCTCACATTGAGGCATCCACAGAGATGACCCCTGAGGCCAGTCTCCCAGCACAGGGAACCGGACCCTCCCAGATCCAGAGGGCCACGGGATGCATGGCCTCTTGTGTCTGAGGAAGGCAGCATCACCCAGGTGGCTGAAAGCTAGGGCCAAATTCTTTAGGCAGGTCCACAGCCCAGGGGCCATGCCCAGTCCTGGGCCCTCAAGGCCAGCACCCTCTCGGCCTCCCCTCCCAAGGGCCAAACTCCATAGGCCCAGACTCTGGCTTCCTTCACCAAACAGGTCGGGCCATCCTGGGCCTGGGACTTTGAGGCTGGGGACCCTGCCCTGGACCCGCAGCCCGGGCCCCTCCCCCCACCTGGCGGGACACTAGCGGACGTAACAGCCTCTCAGACCCCAGGAAGATCCAGACCTGGGGACTCAGAACCTGTAAGAAATCTTTGCATTTCAGCATTCATTCCAACAAGATGCCACTTTAAACTCATCTGGGAAAGATCAGGTGAAAAATAAACAGAAATGGGTCCTTCGCAGGGGAGGTGCATGTGAGCAGAGAGGAGGGACTGAGCACGAGGCTGAGTAAATGAGAAACAGGGTCAGAGAGGAAAAAGTCACTGCGGTGTAGAAATAAAACAGAGAACATGCATTTGGGGGTCAGTAAACGTGGGTTTTAGCCCTGGCTGAGCCCAGGCAGTGCAGCAGCAGGACCTAGCTCTCATTCTCAAGTAAAAGGGGCCACAGTGGGAACCTCCTAGGCAAACACAGGGGCCGGGTGGGGGACGCTGAGGACTCTGAGGGTGTCGGGAAACAGCAGCTACCATAACTGTCTGTGCTCAGAAGCACTAGAAAGAGAGTCCAGTTCATACTTTCGCTGACACCAATTTAATTGAAACATCTCTGTCCTCTATAAAAAAGGACTTGGCCTGACGGCCTCTCCTTGCAGGGCTCCTCCAGACCAATGGTTTATGATTCTGAGCTGGGCAGAGTGGAAAGTAGGAGAAGTAGAAGCCACTGGCGGGAGGCAGGCGGTCTGGGAATGTGCACCCTGGGAGAAGGGCTTGGCGGGGCATCCACTTTTCCCCCCAAAGACCTGAGGGTAGAAACTGCAAGTCAATGACGCTCACTGCAGATGCAGGAGGATTTGGGAACTTTTTTCTTTTTCTTTTAAGGTCAATATTCAGTCTCCTTCATTTGCACTGGAAAGGAAAAAATATTTTTAAATGCCTCAAATATGCAAACATAAATTATACACACCCGTTCTTGAAATGCTGAGGTGAGTCCCGTTGTGGGGTGGGAGAGCATGAGACGGCCTGGCCTGTAGGCCATGGACTGGGTCCCATACCGGGGCCTGGCAGGTAGCTGGCCACTCAACAAATGCCACAGGGGTCCCAGGGAGAGAGCTGGGCCTCAGGGTAAGGCTCTGAGAGGGCCGTGGCAGGCCAGCTTCCCAGGGCCCTCCATGGTATCTGAACCCCAGTGGGCCTGTGGGAAAGGCCTCTCACCCATGGGAGCTGGGCGCATGTCACCCTGGGCTCTCCCCCAGGTTCCTCACGGCCAGAGGTGGGCAGGTGCAGGGTGAGGAGGAAACACTCCCTGATATTCTTCCTTGACAGAGGTGGCCTGGCCCCCTCCTCTCCTAGAGGAGGCTGGACCCCAGGAATCACTTCTCTTAGCATCTGACCGCTGCCCCCTCCATTTGGAAAAACCAGGACTGAGCAGGCGGGCCCTGGCCTGGGGGATTGCTTCCTGCTGGGAGCTCTACAGGAGATTTGGGGGTCTGTGGCTGCAGCTCAGTCCTGGCCTGGGGGACAGCAGTGGGCTCCTGCCCCTCCCGCCCTGTCCATCTCTGGTCCCCAAGGGGAGTCAGGAGAGGCAGGAGCCCCGTGGGCCATGGGCCTGGTGCAGGGCGGCCAGCAGGGAACGGCTCATCCACTGGCTGGTGCAGTGCACGCTCTTGGCAGCCTGGAGGGCGCAGCCCAGGGCCTTGTCAAGCTCCCGCAGGTCGTCCAGGGGGAGCTGGTGGGCAGCGGGAGGAGGCTGTGGGGGCCACTCTGCAGCGGCTCTGGCTGCGGGCACTGAGGTAGGTCCTTGGGTGCGTAATACCTGAGGACACAGGTAGGCGTCTCGTTAATTAGGAGAAAGCTGCGCAGAGCCAAGGAGCCCGGGGTGAGACCCCATCCTCACCACCAGCTGGGCCCTGCCCTCCACTCTCTGTGCCTCAGTTTTATCATCCCCTAAAATGGGAGAAACCAGGACTACCTGGAGGGACTCGGAAGGATGAGGGATGATAGCACAGGTGAGATGCCTGGCCTGGAACAGGTACCCAAGAACAGGCTCTTCAGCTACTTGTTTGTTGAACAAACATCCATTGACCAAATGCCCTCTGCAGACACTGTGCCAGGCGGATGGAGGAAGAGACATGCAGCCTGTCCTCGGGGAGCTTCTCACCTGAAGCCAGGATCTCAGGGGGACAGGACACCAGGGCCTGCAGCAAAGCCCCCCTCACTGAAGAGGGAGTGTGTGTGCTCCCATTTGCCAAACTGGGGCCCCGGAGCAATGTGATAACAATGAGGATTCTGGGGGTCAGCAGGGTCTGGTCCTGCTACCAGGGCAGTGGGGGGACAGCCTCCTTCTCAGCCGGGTCCTGTAGGCACGTGCGGGGTGGGCTTCAAGTGCCGGGTGAGGTGGGCTGAGAGGCCATGATATGAGGTATGGAGGTGTCTAAGTGACTGCTGCCTTCATCCAGGGCCAGCAAGGGCTCCAAGGAGACCTGCCGTGGGCAGGAAGGGGCATGGCCTTTGGGAGGTGGACTCCATGGGGGGATAAAGGGGCATTTCACCTAAAGAAGGTAGGACTGAGCTTAGGAGGATGTCGCTGGAGACATTCACTGCCTGTCCCTTGGCACATTCTGGGGACTCAGCACACCCTGGTTTTATTCCTGGGCTCCACTTGCTAAGTTGTGTTATCATCCAGTGTATATAAAGGGCTCTGCCAGGATCTGAACAGACATTTTTCAGAGGAAGATATGCAAAGGGTCAGCATGCACATGAAAAGATGCTCAACAGCATTTGCCATCAGGGAAATGAAAATCAAAACCACAATGAGATGCCACTTCACACACTTCACACCCACCAGGATGGCTAAAGTGAAAAAGACCGAGAATAACTAGCATTGACAAGGATGTGGAGAAATCGGCGTCCTCACACATGCCTGATGGGAATGTAAAATGTGCAGCCGGCTAACCCACTGTGCTAGCAGGGTGACCTTGGATAAGCTATACCAACTTTATAGCCTTCCATTTCCCCACCTAAATGGCCTTATTTCAACGCTCCCAGGATGGCTGTGGAGATCAAATGGGAAAGTTAGGTCAAATGCCTTGTGCGCTGGATGGCTATACTAAGTGCTCCATTAGCTGCTCAGCCCAGGGTCAGAGAGCTGGGAAGCAGCAGCGCTGGGACTCACACCCACACCTGCCTTGGAGCAGCATTTCTAACCTGTGCTGATTGGCACACATGAGATGCTGATAAACATCACCTGGAGGAATGACCAGGCTTTCTGAATCCAAAAGCAACAGCCTCCTCTAGGGACTATCTGGTGTAATTTCTGGGTTCCTGCTCACCCCCACTTTCTGTTATTTGATGACCAGCCTGGTTGAAAGTTACCCAACGTGTCTCCCAGGGCAGATGCAGGAAGAATCCCCACCCTGGCTAGGAAGCCTCTGGTGCGGCTGCACAGCGCACGGCCAGCTGGTGGCGGCACAGGCACAGTGAGCTTCCCACAGGGCCGCTCTGGGCTGAGCCTCCACGCATGCTCAATCCCGCTGACCAGCAGCAGGACAAACGTCAAGGCAACCTCAGCCCAATTTCCAGGAGCATCAGAAGCTCTGTGGTTTACTGGCCACCATCAAAGTACTGTGGACTCCCCTTGTAGTTCACTGAATCCTCGCCACAATAATTTCACAGAGAAACAAACAAGCACAGAGGAACAGTCAAATAAATCGCCAGCATGACCTGCAGCCCAGTGCTGGGAAAGTGAAGGAGGGGCTGGGGGAAAGGGCGAGGCTGGCAGGTAGGTTCCAGTCCCAGCCTCCTGAGCAGAACATGACCTTGGGTAGGGCGTGACTTCTCCCTGAGGGTCAGTTGCTCACTGCAAAATGGGGCTGGTGTGCCCTGTCCTTGTGCCAACCACAACAGGGTCCATAGTAGTAGGGCAAACTATATGAAATTGATGAGCTTCAAGTGCTTTTTGACCTACAAAATTGACAGTTCCATATGCTTGACAATTTCAACCCCCCCAAAAGCATCAATGTCCTGTGCCCCCAGCGTGAAACAGGTCCACGCTGATGCATTTTCATCTCACGCACAACATTGTGTGACACTCATTATTTCCCTGGTTTTTCAGATGATGGACTGAGGCCCTAAGAGGTACATAAGTTGCCCAAGATGACACAACAGGATTTGAAGTTGAGCAAGCCTTCTGTTTGGAAGGGATGTTTCCTCAGCCCAGACACAGAGCTCCTATGCAGATGGTTTACTCTTTCTTCATGGTTGCCCTTTAGGAAGGAGATCCGCGTATGTCACCAAGGCTAAACCCTGGCCATGGTGAAGAAATAGTTTAATTGGCCTTCTCCAGAAATAAGGGGTCCAAATGCATGCATTTGCAATTACCTAAAGCTCACATACTGTGTGACCCTTTGCCTGTCACCACACCTCTCTGAGCTATTATTGTTTTAAACCTCATTTTTAAAATGGGGGAAATATTCTATTTTCTAGAGGCCAGGAGACATAATTTTGTATTTTGATGTTTTTAGAAGTGGGATATAATCTACAATCACAGACATATTTCTTTAATACAAGATGCTTTCTTACTTTCCTTCCCACCAAAGCTTGCCCTTAGATAGTGAGGGTTATGATAATGAGCAGATTCTTGAAGGAAATTTATTTTATTTAATGTGCATTTTACAAATGTAAACTGGCTCAGTCCTCATACCAGGATAAGTGAGTATAATCATTAGCCCCATTTTAAAGGTGGAAAAATTGAGGCAAGGAGCAGCGAAGGAACTTACCCCAGTTCACGCAGCCAGCAGGTGGGAGAGGCAGCTGAGCTCTGCACCACCACCTACCCCACTTGGTCTGTCTTTTCTGTTCGTCCACTCCACTCAGTGTTATTTAAACTCTGAATCAGGGTCTGTGTCCTATGACAGCAGCAGCATCACCTCTAAATCATCAGGACTTGGACAGCGTTGGTCATGAAAATGGGTGTTTGGGGCCATGGGCAATTCTGTGCCAGGACCAGGCACGAGATCCCAAGTGACAGAGGTGCTTCTCTGTTATTTAATATATTGTGTATGTGTGTGTGTGTGTGTGTGTGTGTGGTATGTGGGGCCCTCTAAAGCTCAGGGTTCTGCTTTCCTTGCACCATGCACAGCCTCTCCTTGCAATAAGCAGTGTCTGGATTCTGTCCCCCATCATCTCACACCTGGACCACTCTGCCAGCCTCCACTGGCCCTTCCAAGCTGTTCTCCCACATCTGCCCTCCTCATGCTCCCTACTGCAGACAGGCAGAGTGATCTCTCTGAAGAGAAAATACGACCACATCACCCTCAACCATATCAGTAGTTTTGAATTGCTCCCACTGTCCCCAGAGTTCAGTCCAAACCCCTCAGCCTGGTCCGTGCCCTGCAGGCTTGGACTCCTGCCAACCTCTCCAGGATCAGCTCTGGGCATTCCATTTCCATCACCTGCCCCAGCCATGCAGCCTTTCCCTTCTTTGCTACACCTCACCCTCACTGCATGCTTCCCTCCCCTGATAAGATTCACTTTTTGAAGAATCAAATGACAGCCATGCAATTTAAAATCCTGACTGAGCTGGCAAAATATACAGAAAGAAAACAGTGAATTCCAATTTTATGAAGGATATGGAGAAAGAGACTCACTGGTTCATTGCTGAATTGGTAAACCATTTAAAGCCATTCGTGTTTTTTGATTTGCCATGTTTTTAGTGTCTCTTCTCTGTGGGAGGATTTTTGAAATATCAGCTTTCTCTAGATATAATTTGCATCCAATAAAATGCACATATTTTAGGTTTACATTTTAATAAGTTTTGACAAAGGGAGAGGTATTTGGAATCTACACCACAAGGACAACATAAAGTGCTGCCATCCCCTTAGGAACTTCTCTTGTGGCCTTTGTCTGTCAAATTGCCCTCCCTACCCCAGCTAATCCTGGTCTCATTCCTATCGCTAGAGGTGAGTTCTGCCCATTCTAGAACCTCCTATCAATGGAACCACCTAATATGTGCCCTGCTAAGTCTACTTTGGTTTTGCTCAGCATAACATTTTTCAGATTCATGTTTGCAGTTCATTCCTTTTTATTGCTAAGTAATAGCCCATTACATGAAAATGCACCTTTTTTTCTCCATTTACCTGTGGATGATCACTTTTGATGTTTCTAGTCTCTGGCAATGTGAATAATGCTACTGCGAATACTCACGTACAGGGTTCTAGTGGACATCTGCTTTTCTTTTTCTTGGATACTATGGTATTTTTAGGGAGCAATTGTCTGACACTTAACATCAGGGAAAAAATAAAAAAGAAAATGCTGTAGACACGCAGAGAGGACAGGATGAAGTTAATGAAAGTTATGCATTCATGAAAATTATAACTACAGGCTGCTCTGAAACATGAATTATGGTGCAAAATATGGGAAGTGACTAAAAATAACAAATTGTTTGTGTATCATAATAATCCTCTTTAAGTGAGTATTTATTCATGTGGGGAAACATTAGCCTGCATCAGGTATGACTGTAAATGGGCAGGACTCATTTCACAATATTTACTGTATTTGCTCTGTGCTGCTCACTGTTCTAAGAACTTTCTTAGGTTGGAGAAAAGACAGCAGCCTCCCTGGTAGATTAGCATGTGCTGGGGAGCAGCGTAGACTTACTGTTTTCCTTTAGATGCTGGGAATTTGTTCTAGTAATCCATTTCCTGGGTGTACGACAGTCAATTTAGCGGTCCCCTTCTTTTGGAAATGTTCCTGCCTCCATGGGGGGATCCACTCTCAACTGGAATTGAATCATGTTTTATTCCCCAGCCATGAAACCCCCACACTGGCCACCAGGAAACTCAATATCATCAGCACCTGCTTTACTGCTGGCCCCACCTAACTGGGTGCAAACCATGAGATGCCAATGGGACACTGTACTAATATTATCTGTGGACTCGAAAGTATTTTGTCTCACTCCAGCCCCACGTCCATCCATTCCTAGAATAAGCTGGAGCCCTCAGTGCTCTTGGCTAAAGGGGACCCAGATTAGACCTGGACTTGGAGATTTTACCCAGAGCTGCCTTTGGGGAAAGAAGGGAGGGTTTGTGCAAGGCCTTTCCCAAGTGCTCCCTGGATTGTGTCACAGCCCAGGGGACCCTGGCTGGGCCCCACATGCACCAAACCACAGCTTCTTAAAGGTCACTGCACCCTCTGCCACCCCGTCCAGCCACCCAGGGCCCTCCTGTCCCAGCATGGCTCTGCCCTGGGCCCTCACAGCCCTGAGCCTCCTTCCTCTGCTGAGTGCCCAGGGCCCAGTGTGTGACCACACAAAGGCTGCACCCATCACCGACGCTATCCTGCAGTGGGGGAGCCCTGGGCCCAGCCTCTCCTGGCCGCCCTCTCCCCTGCTGGCTGCTGGCTGTGCCCATTCCTCGCCTGGACCCTTGGGTGAAATCCAGGAGCCTCGGGAACCATTCTCCTGTCCCCAAAGTCAGAAACCCCATTCCGAGGCGCCACAGCAGGGGCAGTTCTGTGCTGGGCGTGGAGGGGGCGCCCCTAGAGATGCCTGGTTGTGGGGTGAGCTTGCGTGTCAAACTCCCCACCTGGGACCTCTGTTTCCCTGTTTGCAAAGTGGGGGGAGGATCTACCTGAGCCCATGAAGGATTCAGCCCCAGCTCCCCGTCATCTGCTCCTGCCTTCTCCCCAGCTCTCTGCCAGGTGGTTGTCATCGCCGCCGTCTTACGCAGCCCTGAGTACAAGGTGACTGGAGTGGTTGAGGCAGCCTCCTGTACCTTGTCCCCAACAGTTCACAGGACACCGTACGGTTCAGGGAGCACCTGACCATGTGAGACCCCACATGCCAGCCTCCACCCCACCCCCAGGGCCAGCCCTGGCTTCTCCTCCTAGAGCGGGAAGACGGGAGCACTTCCCCATCCCCTGGCCTCAGTCTGTGTCCCCATCCTTGGAGGGGGAGGGCCGGCTGCAATCTGCCTGAGTCTTGTCCTTCTTGACTGTCACGGGTGCTTGACCCTCTCTCCGTGACTGCCTCACCCTGTGATCTCACTGTGTGTCTCAGGTTAGCGGGCCCGAGTGAAACTACAGTGAGAACTCTGGGTGCATCCAGCGGCAGAAGGGGACCTCATCCCACACTGGGGAGCCTGGGCCAGCACCTGGGGGTCTGCATGCAGAAAGGGGGCCCTGGGCTAGGACGGCAGAGCCCAGAGGAGGAGGAGGGCTGGGGGTGAGGAGAACACAGGAAAGGCTCGTGGCTTATGTCTCTGTGGCCCTGGTGCCAGCACATGCAGGAATCAAAGGAATAATCACCACCATGTTGGAGCCCCTCCTATGTGCCAGGCACTGTTCAAAATGCTTTATATGAATTAGGTGATTTAGTAGCCCTGAGAGGACATGATGAAAATCCTACCCAATTTACATGTGAATAATCGGAGGCACAGAGAAGTCAAGGCCTATCCCTGAGGGCACACAGCTTATAATTAGAACTGGGACTCAGACCCAAGGCTGGCTCCAGACCTGCCTCTGCCTTAGCCACACTGTGAGATCCTCTGGAAGTGAAGTGTGGCAGCCCCACTATTGGGCGGATGGTGGCTTCACGCATGTCCCAGTCATCACCAGGGAGACAACGCATAGTAGGGGCACATGAAAGCCAATGGCACTGAACTGGCCCCACTTTCCTGCCCTGGGGCTGCTCTCTGGACCTCATTCTCCTCATCTGTAAAATGGGAAGAGGGAAACCAGGACTTTACTGCTTGGCTGAGTGACTCTCAGCACACTCAGGTGTCCTCATGAAAGAGGGGACACTGCCATCCTCTCGGTCTCACCCAGAGACTCTTTTCCCCTCCAGTGAAGGACAAAGAACACTTTGCCAACCTGTGGCTCACCAAGGACCCCGAGACCTTCATATTGTTGTTCTTTCCTGAAGATGAGTAGAACCGGGATCTAGACTCCTCAGTAGGCACATGAGCAGCCCCTGACTCTAGACTCACCCAGGCTTCCCCAGCCCTGGGGCAGGTCCCCGGAACCCCACCCCTGCCTGGCCCCCTGCCTGGCTTTCCCAGCTTCCTCACCCAGGCCCTCCCACCCCTGCAGCAAGGAAGCAAGATGAGACCAAGGAACAATGGAGGGAGTTCCACAAAGCCCTCACCTGCGTGAGCCTGCAGGACGAAGAAATCCTGTACACAGAGGGAAAGAAGGTGAACGCCACAGGGCCTGGGCAGTGTCCAGTGCCAGCCTGGGGGTGGTCCAGCCATTGGCAACCCTGGAGGCCAAGAGAGGGAAGGCCGCCAGCCCAGGCTGCACAGCAGAGCAGGGCGTCCTGCTTTGAAGCAGGGACAGCTAAGCTTCCCACAGGCCTGTGGGTGCTGGGTGGGAGCCCAGGAGGGAAAGGACACTGTGAAATCAGGAAGGATGTGCAGAGCAGGTGGGGGGGACTTCAAGGATAACTGGAGGGTAACAGTTCAGGAATGTTGTGGTGGTGGGTCCCTGTAAGAAGGTGCACCCCAGGCAGTGCCATTGCCATTTCCTGCTCCCCAAGGTCTTTGCTCACATTGCTCATTTTTATTACTTGTGCAGTGGGGAATCGGAATTGTGGTTTTTAGTGCCACCCAAACTGCAGTAAGTCCAGGACCATGTCCTGATTTTTGTATAACCAAGAATTACCTGCATAAGTGTCCCCTTAATATTTTTCTTAAACCCATTCAAATGCAAGGCCTCACTTCATCGCATCCTTTGCAATATTATCTGTGAAATCACATGGTCTGTGAGCTGATTATACTTTTTTATACACAGGAAATAATTTGAAAACTATTACTATAAAAACATCTCCATCCATTTGCCACCCGAGTTTTTCTCATGTGCCTACCAATGGTGCAAGCTGCCTCCCCGCTCGAGGAAACCTTGGAAAGGACTTCAGAGCACAGGCTCCTGAGGAAGACCATCTGGACAACAAACCTCCCTCAATTTTTGGCCAGCTGACCTCAGATAGATGATAGGCCCAAGCTGAGCCTCTTTCATCTTAAAATGGGTGCAGTTGTGAGGAACCCACGAGGTACTGCCTCAGGTCCTGGTAGGTCAGAAGTACTCAGAAATGCGTTGTGAAGGGTCTGAGCTCCCATTTTGGAAGTGAATAAGCTGAGGCTCGGAAAGGGAAAGTGACTTCCCCAAGGTTGCCCAGCCAGAGTTGGAAGTTGGCCCTGAGCAAGACTGAGACCTGCAACACTCAGCGTGACCAGGTGGACAGGTGAGAGGGGGTGATGGAGCACCAGGGCCTGCCTTCCAGGAGAGCACTTGTCTTACATCATCATCTTCCTGGGAACCTACCATCAACAGCAGCCCAACCCATCCCAGCACTCATGGGGTTCCAGTGGGAGGCGGTCAAGAGTGAGAGTCTTCCCCTCCATCCGACAGGTGCTGGGCCTGCCCTTATACAGGTGAGCCCTGTTCTCCCACCACGGCACCGTGATGGCTCTGCTGCCTACAAGCTCATGTATGGAGAAGGTCACTGCAGCTTCTAGCCTCAGTTTGCTCCTTTGAAAAGTGGGATTGTTAGGAGGTGATTGTCAGGACTATTGGGAAATGCATTCATGGTGTCTGCTCTTGTAATGGGTGGGCAGAGGGGCGGGTGTGGTCCATGTGCAGCATTTTCCTCTCTCCCATGCAGAAGCTGTGCCTCACCCCTCACTCAGCTAATGACCTTGGGAAACCTCTTTTCCCAGTTATAAAGGAGGTTTCAGATTCCATTTAGGGTGCCCCTTCCTGGGTATAGGCAGATCACTGGGGGGCGGCAAGGGGCTGCAAATCTACCACATAACTGGGAAGTGGCAGCTCAGGCCTTATTCATTCATTCATCAAACATATATGAAGTCTCTACCACGTACCAACATGTTTTCTAATCCCTAAACTGAATTCAGGGAACCTAGCAGATGTAAATTCTACCATCCTGGACTTCCATTCTAGTCGGTGACTCCAACAGTAACATTAGACATTGTCAGCAGGTGATGTACCCAGTAAATGAGAAGTGACACCATTGTGTTCTCCTCTAGACGTGGACCTATCCTCTCTCATTTTGACCTGCCTTGTGCATGCCAGGAGCATCCAAAACATGTCATGTACTCTGGGTGAGGAGAGAGAGAGCCACCTCTTACCCCAACCATCTCAGGGAATGTGGGGGATGTGGTAGGGAGGGGCTGAGCACAGCCCTGGGCCCCACACACCTACGATACTCACTGAAGTACAGGGGTAGAGGGCATCCCTCTGCAGGAGGGCCAGAGTCACACAGGGTTGTGTCTGGGGTTTGGGTCACTGGATGCAGAAGGGACCCTGGGGGCCCATTAGCAAACCAGTCATCACTAAGGCCTCATCTGAGCTCTGCTTCCTCCATTCTCCAGCTGCAGACCCACATCAGAAGGTTTGGTGAGCAGCTTACTAGACATATTCTTTGAACTCAATCCTTTTTGTCCAGTTGCTGGGCCCTTGGGGTCAGCTGCACCCCCCGCCTTTTGGGAGGACAATGGCAGTGGGAAGAAGAGACCTCCACATGGCACAAGGAGAATGAGGCAGTACCTTGGGGCATGAGGTAAAGTTTGGGTGTCCATTCAGACCCTGGACAGGCTGAGGAGGACAGACTCAGTCTCCTCATGGGTCAGATATTTAAGAAGCTCCTACTGTGCACAACTGCCAAGCCATCAACGGCAACACGACCCATCCCAGCACTCATGGGGTTCCAGTGGGAGGCAGCCAGGAGTGAGAGACAGAGAAATATGTGAGTCTTGAAGAATGACAGAGATGGTCACACCATAGATGGGGAAAGTCCTACAAGACAGGTTTTTTCTAGTGCCGTACTGGAGGCCAGGACTGCCATTGCCAGGTCAGGCTGAGTGGGGTTGCCGCAGCCTACCTCACAAAATTCCTCCTCCCTTCACATCTGGCTTCATCAGGTGTCCAATGCCTGATCTTTCCTGTCGCAAGAAGTTGGTGGTCTCTGTGCAACTCACCATACGTGGCTCAGACCTGGAGCACAATGTCTACCTTTATCTTGTTCAACTGGAACTGCCAGAACCTCTTGGAACAGAGACAGAGGGTGAAGAGGACAGGGATTGAGTGTCCTGGGTATGTAGAGAAGTCAATGGACATGGCCGCACAATGGGAAATCTCCAGAGGGGGCATTTGTCCAGGAGCAAAGACCATCCTCAGCTGACTGATCAGGGGATGGTAATCTGGGGAGATATCTAAGGTGAAGTTAATGGGCTGGAGCTTCCTTTTAAGGCCATGGGATATCCTCTGACATTCCATGGCCTTAAAAGTCATGTGGAAAGCCAATCATGTGGTGAGCCTTCCTCCTCTTTCACTCCGAGCTCCCAGTGAACCTCTCAGGAAGCCCTGTATTTGGAAAAGTAATGGATGAACTCCAGCACTTCAGACACCTTGGGTCAGAACTTTGGATTATTTGTTACTGCTTCAGACTCCTTGGGATTAGAATTTTGGGTTATTTCTTGCTGCTCGCATGCCACTCAGCTGGAGGAGATGGATGTCAGGACTGGTTTCAACCTTTATTGCATTAATGAATGAAGAACCAATGATAGCAGCACAAGGGTGCTATGTTCAAGGCAATAGGCAAATCCCCTCTGCCTCCTGCCTCCTACATCCCCACTAAGACACGAGATATTTTGGGAAAATTTATGTAAGAACTCAATTCCATCAGGGCTTGGTGTTTGCCAAAGGTACTATAAATGAAGAGTACTTCACCTCAAATGCAGCCCTTTGCCAACTATGATCATGGAGTGGGCACCTCACATCATCCATGACACCTGTCAGGAGACCCGAAGCACCCCTACTCTCATTGATCCATATTGAACCTGAACATTTGCTCTTCTCAGTCAGAGAATGATGGTGGATGCTCGCTTGCCCTACTGAGTAATGGGATGTTTCATAGATGCACCAAGCCAGTGTACATCCTTCACAAACTATCCCTGTCCACTCAAGGCTAGTGGTCAGCACCCACAATCTAATAGCTGGGGCTGGAACCAGTTGCATGGATCACTGGGATCACAGATAGCTACAGAGGCCCTTCCGTGGCCATTTGGCTCCTATATTGTTAGTAGGGAGGCATGTTGTGCCTTGACTTCCTCATTAGACCCAGACACCACCACACCTGGCCATGGAAGCACCAGTTTTATGCCAAGGGAACCATCACACCTGGTCCAGAATCTCTGTCTCTTCTCACTCTGTCCATTGGATTGAAAGCTTTCCCCTCCTCTTTATTGACCTCCTCCTCTATTTCACCTCATTCTACATCATGACTCTTGAGAGGGCTGGAGAAGAGAGATGGGGTCCAATGAGACAATGTTTTGTATGTCCTAATGCAGGGAGTCCTGGACTCATAAGCATCCTGGGGAGAGTGTTTAAATTGAGTTTCTGGGCTCAAGCCCTTGAGAAGTGTTAGGGAGGTATGGTGTGAGGTTGTAATCTGTGGTTTCATTAAACATCTCAGGGGAATTGAAGCAGCTATGCTTACAAACCACAGGCCCAGAAAGCTTGGGCAGCCTTCATTGGTGCCATGGTCACCCAAAGGTGTACACACTGTTTTGTGACTGTAGGTTTCTGGAGAGAAGATCCATACACTAGATTCGATTCTCTAAGGTAACTGTCCAGCTCAAGTTGAGGAATCCCAGTTCTTGACAAATAACACGCGGGGGTGTGGCAAGCCATCTGATTCTCCCTGCCCAGACCAGGGGCATCTTCCCTGCCCCAGCATCATAACACACAGAGCCCAGAACTTGCCTGATTCTCCCTTTCACTTCCTCAGTAGTCAACCCTTGCCAATACTAGGGTTGCCAGGTCATGGGAATTGAGTCAGTCTGTACTCAGTATGCTGCCAGGGATGACAGGTTCCTGTTTTCCCTCCCCTCACCTTTGGAAGAAGCCACAGGCAGGATTTGCTGATGCATGGCTTGACAGCACAGCATTGTGTTAGAGTAAGTGGACACTCCCTCTGTCACTTCCCTCTGTGCCTCTGGCTCTATGTGACCCAGGCCCTCCTGCCATGACTCCCAACCCAGGAAGCCAAAGTAGGCTATCAGAAGGGATGCTGTCTCCTGGGCTGAGTTCTGCCTCACAAGGCCTACCTCACAACACAGTCAGGGACTAGATGGTCACATCTGGGTTCAATATTTTGGGGATCAGTTCATTGGGAAGTCTTGCTCTGTCTCCAGAGTAGGGCCCAAAGTCAAGTGCTCACGTTTCTGGGCCTCCCTTTACCCCACGTGGCTCTCACCAGGCCTGCTGAGAGGTCGTGGATCATGAGGGTCATGGTAGCCCTCAGGTCATCATTGGTCTTGGAGAGGCACCCTCATCCCTTTCAGTGTGTGGAAGTTTCCCCCTCATTGAAGTTTTGGGTTATGAAATCCCAGTGTGGGGTCTCTGTACATGTGCCAATAAATGATCTCAATAGAGATGGGATTTTGGTAGGAAAGTGCACACAGTAAGAGTCTACATAGATGAATATGATAATGAAGACCATCCAGTAAGGCTTATCTCTCCCACTGGGGTCCTTGACCTCTGGTTCCTTAGATCCCTTCAGGTTATATGCAAATTCATACGTGTGTCAATGCACATTTTCAGGAAGGATAGTGTTCATAGGTTTTGCTAGCTTTTCATACAGAATGAAACATGCTCCTCCATCCCTACCCCATGATGGTCCAATATCCACAATTTTTTTAGTACAATTTTATTGAGGTATATTCACACACAATGCAATCCATCCAAAGTATACAATCAATAGCTTATTGGATCATTACATAGTTTTGTATTCATCACGATGATCAATTTTAGAACATTTTTATTACACCAGAAAAGAAATGAAAAGAAAACAGAAAACATCCATACCCTTTAACTACCCCCATTACTGACCCCTAGTATTTCTGCAATACATTTGTCACTGTTGATGAAAGAATATTAATATATTCTATTAGTTATTCATAGTTTGTAATCGTTACATTTTTCCTATATGCCACTCTATAATGAACTTCTTATAATAGAGTCACTCATTTGCTCTAGCTCATGAAATAATTAAAAAAAAATTTTACAATTAATCACAATCTTCTTCCACCACAAAATTCACTGTTATACATTCCATGTTTTAACTTCCAGCTTTCCTTCTGAAAACATACATGACTCTAAACTTCACCTTTCCACAATAACCTGCTACCACCACCTCTATACATTTCCAAACGTTTTAGTTCTACCTACTTAAAAATTCTGCATGTATTAAGCATTGCCTCCCAATTCCCTGGCCTCATTCTCTCTCCTGGTAAACTACATCCTAGATTTTATGTCTATGGGTTTACATATTATATTGGTTCATATTGATGTAATCATACAATACTTGTTCTTTTGTGTCTGACTTATTTCACTTCATATAATGTCATCAAGGCACATCCATGCATTTCATGCTTCAGGAATTCCTTTGTTCTTACTGCTGAATAATATTCCATCATATGTATATGCCACATTTTGTTTATCCATTCTTCAGTTGATGGACACTCCCCACCTTTTGGCAATTGTGAAAAATGCAGGGTTTCTGCTTGGGTTGATGGGAAAATTCCATTAATGGACAGTAGTGATTGTAAGTGAACCTTGTGAATGCAATTAATCCTACCGAATAGTTTGCTTAGGAATAGCTGAAATTGGAAAAGCATTACCAGAATTAAAAAAATATGAATGATGAAAAATATAATGGAATTTAAATGCAATGAATTATCTTGGATTGGATCTAATAGTGAAAGGAAAAAGCTCCAAAGGACATTATTGGGACATATGAAAAATTTGGAATGCAAACTGTAAACTATATATCAGTGTTAAATTTATTTAATTTATTTCCTATTCTGCATCTTCCTGGAACCACATGTGGAAACTTTAGATTACATTATCTCCTGGAGATGTGGCACATCGAATTGTGAGAGTGACCTTTTATTTTTTTGAACATTTTTATTGTATAGTATAATATATATACAAAGCAAAGAAAAGTTTTCAAAGCACTCTTCAATAGATAGTTAAGGACACATCCCAGAATTTGTCATGGGCTACTATATGATGTTCTCAGATTTTTCCTTCTAGCTGCTTCAGAATATAGGAGGGGAGAAGGCTTAAATATTTTTTTATCACCACAATTGACTTTTTTTCCCTTTTTAAATGAAAAATAACATATATACAAAAAAGAAATAAATTTCAAAGCACAACACCACAGTTAGTTGTTGAACATATTTCAGAGTTTGACATGGGCTACAATTCCACAATTTTAGGCTTTTACTTCTAGCTGTTCTAAGATCCTGGAGGATAAAAGAGATATCAATTTAGTGATTCAGCAATCATATTCGTTTGTTAAACCCTACCTTCTTTTTATAACTTCACCATCACCTTTGATCTTTCTATTCCACTCTTTACAGGTATTTGGGCTATGGCCATTCTAACTTTTTCATGTTGAAGGGGTCTGTCCATAATATGAGGTAGGGAGGTGGAACTAGCTGATGTTCTGGAGAGGCTGGGCCTCTAGATATCAGGATTTATCTGGTCCAGGGACCCATCTGGTGAATGAAAGTTTCTGCAAAGTTACCCTAGTGCATGGAAACTTTATAGAATATTATATATTACCCTAGGTGTTCTTTAGGATTGGCTGGAAGATTTTGGCTGGGGCTTGGGAAGTTATGATAGGTAGCAATTTCTAACTGAAGCTTGTGGAAGAGTGACCTCCAGAGTAGCCTCTTAACTCTGTTTGAACTCACAGCCACTGATACTATATTAACTACACACTTTTCCCTCTTTTGGTCTGGATGGAATTGTTGATCTCATGGTACCAGGGCCAGACTCATCCCTGGGAGTCATCTCCCATGCCACCAGGGAGGCTTTCACCCCTGGATGTCATGTCCCACATAGGGGAGAGGCTAATGATTTCACTTGCAGAGTTGGGCTTAGAGAGAGTGAGGCTACATCTGAGCAACAAAAGTGGTCCTCCAGAAGTAACTCTTAGGCATGCCTATAGGTAGGTTAAGCTTCTCCACTACCTACATAAGCTTCATAAAAGTAAGCCTCAGGATCAAGGGCTTGATCTATTGATTAGGGTGTCCCTAAATTTTGACACAGTATTGGGGATGTGCTGATGGTAAAGTTCAATAGTTTCAGGATTTTTTCTCCCATCCTTCAAGGGACTTGAGCACCCATAGATTTTGTCAGCTTTTCATACACAATGAAGTAAGCTCCTCCATCTTTACCACCAAATGTTCAGTGGTACCACACACCCATTTCTTTTTAGTGTGGTTTTAGTGAGAGATAGTCACATGCCATGCAATCCGTCCAAAGTATTCAAAAACTGGCTGACAGTATCATTACAGAGTTTTGTATTCTTCACCATGATCAATTTTAGAACATTTTTATTACTTCAGGAAAAGAAACAAAAATATAAATGAAAACTGGAAACAACTGATACCTTTTAATCACCCCCATTATTGACCCCAAGCATTGCTGTGATGCATTTGTTACCATTGAAGAAAGAATATTAATATATTACCATTAACTCTAGGCCATAGTTTGCAATAGGTACATTTTCCCATACACCACTCTACTGTTAACTGCTTGTCATAGAGCCTTTCATTTGTTCTAATTCATGAAATAACTCTTTAAATTTGTATTGTTAATTACAATCTTCATCCACCACAAGATTCACTGTTATAAGTTCCCATGTTTTAACATCCAGTTTTCCTTCTAGGGACATTCATTCTAAACCTCCCCTTTCCACCATATCTGCTTGCAATTAAGCATGTATTTATACTCACAATAACATGCTACCCCCAGCTCTATGCATTTCCAAACATTTAAGTGCAGTCTACTTAAAAATTCTGCACATTTTAAGTAACTGCTCCCAATTCTCTAGTCTGATTCTAGTCATCGTGGTTTACTAGATCCTAGATTTTATGTCTATGACTTTACATACTATAATTAATTCATATTAGTGAAATAATATATTTGTCCTTTTGTGTCTGATTTATTTTCTTAGCATAATGTCCTCAAGGTTTATCCACGCTGTCCTGCGCTTCGGGACTTCATTCCTTCTTACTGCTGAATAATATTCCCTCTTTATCTGTTCTTCAGTTGATAGACACTTGGGTTGTTTCCATCTTTTGGCAGTTGTGAATAATGCTGGTATGAACTTCAGTGTACAGATGTTTATTTGGTCCCTATTTCAGATCTTCTGGGTATATACCGAGAGGCAGGATTGCCGGGTCATAAGGCACCTCTTTCCTTAGCTTCCTGCAGAACCTCCCAACTGCCCTCCACAGAGGCTGTATCATTTCATATTCCCACAAGCGTGGATAAGTGCTTCAATTTCCCCACATTCTCTCCAGCACTTACAGTTTCCTGTGTATTTAGTAGCAGCCATTCTAGTAAATATGAAATGATATCATATTGTGATTTTGACTTGCATTTCAATAATAGCTAAAGAAGCTGAGCATTTTTTTCATGTGCTTTTTAGCCATTTCTATTTCCTCTTTGGGAAAATGTCTCCTCATGTCTTTTGCTCCTTTTTAAATTGAGTTGTCTCTCTTTATATTATTGAGTTGTAGGTTTTCCTTAGATACTCTTGATATCAAACAATTATTAAATATGTGGTTTCCAAATATTTTTTCTTATTGCGTCAGCTGCCTTTTCACCCTTTTGACAAGGTCCTTTGAAGCACAGGAGTTTCCAGATTTTGAGGAAGTCCAATTTATTTTTTCGTTCATTGTATGTGCCTTGGGTATAAGCTCTAAAAACTACATCCCAGTACTAGATCATGGGGATATTTCTCTGTATTTTCTTCCAGGAGCTTTATGGTGCTGGTTCTTATATTCAGGGCTTTGTTCCATGTTTAGTTAATTTTTCATTGATTGTGCATTTGGAGTCCTCTTTCATTCTTTTTTATATGGGTATTTAGTTCTTCCAACACCGTTTATTGAAGTAACTGTTCTGTCCAAGTTCAACGGACTTTGGGCCCTTATGAAATATCAATTGACCAGAGATCTAAGGGTTTATTTCTTAACTCTCAATTTGATTCCATTGATTGATTCCAAAGATGTATCTACTTTTATGTGAGTATCAAGATGCGTAGACCACTGTGGCTTTATGATATGCTTTAATGTCAGGAAGGATGTGGCCTCCCACTTCATTCTTCTGTTTTGACATGTTTTTCCCCATTTGAGGCCCCTTTCCCTTCCACATGGATTTGATAGCTTTTCCATTTCTGTAAAGTAGGCTTTGGCATTTTGTTTGGTATTGCCTTGATATCTGAAGGAGAGTTAGCCTTCCAATCCATGAACATGGATTGTCTTTCTATTTATTTAAGTCTTCTCTGATATTCTTTATCAGTGTTTTGCAGTGTTCTATATACAGGTCCTTTGCATTTCTCATTAAGTTTATTCCTAGATATTTGATTTTTTTATTGGATATTCTGACAGGAATTTTTTTTTTTTAGATTTGCCCCTTGGATAGCTCATGACTATTGAATAGAGACAGCACAGATTTTTACATGTTGATCTTGTATCCTGCCACATTGCTAAAATCATTGATCTGCCTAAGTAGCATTGCTGTGGGTTTTTTTCTCAGTTTTGACAAAATATACCATCAAGTCTTCATCAAATATGGAAAGTTTGACTTCTTTCTTCCCAATTTGAATGAGTTTTATTTCTTTTTCTTGCAAAATTGTTCTTGCTAGAACTTCTAGCCCAATGTTGAATAACAATGGTGACAATGTGTATCCTTTGTTCCCAATCTTAGAGGGAAAGTTTTCAGTCCCTTACCATCTAGTAAGTTGCAAGCAGTTTATTTTTCTTATAAGCCCTTCATTATTTAGAAGATGTTTCTTTCAGTTCTTACTTTTCAAAGTGTTTTTATCAAGATGGGGTGGTGAATTTTGTGATTTGCCTTTCCTGCATCAAATGAGATAATTGTGTAGTTTTCCCCTTTTGCTTTGTTAATGTGATGAGTTATATTAACTGATTTTCTTGTGTTGAAGTGTCCTTGCATACCTGGAATAAAAGCTAATGGTGAAGATGCATAATTCTCTTAGTCTGCAGTTGGATTTGATTTGCAAGGATTTGGTTAAGTATATTTACATCTCTATTTGTTAGACAGATTGGTCTGTAGTTTTCTCTTCATACAGTATCTTGTTGAGGCTTTGTTATTAGCGTGATATTGGCTACATAGAATGAGTTTAGGTATTGTTCCCTCAGGCTCCATTTTTTGGAAGGGTGCAGGCAGGAGTGGTATTAATTCTTATTGGAATGCTTGATAAAGTTTGCCTGTGATGCCATCTGACATTTTCTTTTTGGGGAGTTGTTTTACTTTGCAAGCTGCGGGAATGCAATATACAAGAAGAGGAACGGCTTTTAAAATGGGGAATTTACTAACTTCCGGTTTATAGTTCTCAGTCTATAAAAATGTCCCAACTAACAGATCCAGGGAGCGATATGTTAATTCAAGGAAGGCTGATGGGTCAGGAACACCTCTGTCAGCTGGCTAGCCACGTGGCTGGCATCTGCCGGCCCCTTAGTCCTGGGCTCTTTTGCTTTCAGCTCTGTTCCTGTGGGGGTTCCTCATTTTCTTCTCCAGGGCTGGCTTTCATCTTTTGGTTTCCCTTGGTTCTGTCCAGGTTCTGATTGCTTAACTTCTCATGGTGATTTCTGCTGGGCTCCAAGTATCTCCAAACATCCATGTCTCTATTCTTCAAATGTTGGCATCTATGTCAGCTCTGCTATGTCAGATCTAAGTTCTCTCCAAAATGTTCCCTCTTCTCAAGGACTCCCATAAGCTAATCAAGATCCACCTAAAATGGGTGGACTCACATCTCTATCTAATCCCAAAGTCACACCTACAATTAGGTGTGTCACATGTCTGTGGTGAGAAACCAATCCAAAGTTTCTGCCCTACACTATTGAATGTATTAAATAGGACTAAAAAAACAGGCTGCTTCCAAAAGATTGGGCCAGGATTAAAACTTTGCTTTTCTGGGTTCTATAATCGATTCACTCTGGCACAGGAAGTTATTGATGACTGATTGAGTCTCCTTACTTGTGAGGGTTGGTTGAGGTCTTTCATTTCTTCTCTAATCAATGTATGTTTTTAGTATGTTTCTAGGAAGTTGTCCATTTTATTGAAGTCATCTAGTTTGTTGGCATACAGTTGCTCATAGTAAGCTTTGATGAACTTTTTTTATTTCTTTAGATTCTGTGGTAATCACACCCACTTTTTTCTGATTCTGGTTATGTCTTTTCTCTTTTGGTCTCTGTCAGTTAAGAGTTTTTTTCTTTTATTGATCTGGAAAAGGATCCGAATTTTGTTTTATTGATTCTACTCTTTTGTATTCTCCATTTAACTAATTTCTGCTCTATTCTTTGGTAGTTTTTTCTTCTGCTGGATTCAACTGGCAACAATTTTGTTGAGGATTTTTACATCCCATCTGCATTAGAGAGATTGGTCTGTCATTTTCTTGTTGTAGTATCTTTTTCTGACTTTGGTATGAGGGTGATGTTGGCTTTATAGAATGAGTTTGGTAGTCTTCTCCCCTCTCCAATGTTTGAAGAGTTTGAGCAGGATTGGTTCTAATTCTTTCTTGAATGCTTGGTAGAATTCACATGTGAAGCCAGCTGGTGCTGAACTTTTCTTTTTTGGTAGCTTCTTGCTGATGGATTCAATCTCTTTTCTTGTGATTGGTTTGTTGAGGTCATCTCTGTCTTCTTGAGTCAATGTTGGTTGTTCATGCCTTTCTAGGCAGTTGTCCATTTCATTTACGTTGTCTAGTTGATTAGCATACATTTGCTCATAGTATCCTCTTATTACCTCCTTTATTTGTGTGGGGTCACTGGCTATGTCTCCTCTTCCTTTTCTGATTTTATTTATTTGAATCTTCTCTTTTTCTTTTTGTCAACCCTGCTAAGGGTCCATCAATTTTATTGATTTTCTCAAATGGCCATCTTCTGATTTGTAGATTTTCTCGATTGTGTTCATGCTCTCCATTTCACTTATTTCTGCTCTA
>PVIY010014232.1:0-57010 GCA_004026745.1 Myrmecophaga tridactyla | reverse complement strand
GACTACTATTCCCCTTGAGAGAGGTGGAAGAAGACTTAAGGAGGAAACAAAAAACTGTGGTTTCATTTTCTTACTCGTTCTTCTGTTTAATTCTGAGCAAGAGCTGTGCCCTCCCAGTGCCTCTTTTCCACATGTGGAATTAGACTCATGGGAATGTCTCATTTCCTTCCTAAGAAGGTGAAGTCAGGAGAGACGCTTGAGGTTTGCACAGGAACCCACAGGGCACCCGATTCTTTCACCCGGTGAAAAGGGCCGCTTTGTGCAGGCCCTTTGCTGATGGCCACCCCGTGACATTACTCCTGCCCTCCCAGAAAAAATGGCTCAGGTTTTTATTTATTTATGTGCTCATGTATTCATTCAGCACATCTTTTTGAGTGCCTATACTGTGCCAGAAACCTGGTCAGGCACTGGGGATTCAACAGTGAGCAAGAGAGACAAATAATCACGTTTCGGGGATGCTGACCGAACAGTTCATCACAAGTTAGTCATCCTGTTGCTGTTGTGTGAAAGCCCTGAGAAGCAGAACTGCAAGATGCAAAATGATGGATCAACGGATTGGGGGACAAGAGTCAGTCTGGAAGGACAGGGAAGATTTCTCTTAGGAAGCGGCCATCAGATGGGGCCTTGCAGGATGAGTAGGAGTTTCTGAGTGAAATCAGAGAAAGAGTTTTCCAGGCAGAGGGAACAAACAGCCTGGGGCCCTCGGGAACCAACTTGTAGGAGTCCCAGAAGTCCATTGTGGTTGGAGCATGGAGACAAGAGAACTCTATTCGATGATACTGGTGAGGCAGGCCCTGTAGGCCTTGCTCAGGTTTATCCACAGCACAATGGGAATCCTGTAAAAAGAATTGGAAACAGAGAAGCAACTTGACCAGATTTGCATTTGGACAGCCTACTGCCATGTTTGGTCTTTATGACCTGCTCCCTTGTCCCTCCTATCCCCCCACCTCCCTGACCTAGTTTTCCTCCTACTCTCCAGCCACGTTTGTATCTTGCTATCCCTGGGACTTGCAGCACATCCCTGCCTGGGTTTGGGTCAGGGGTTACACTGGCTGCTCCTCTGCCTGTGCTCTTACCCCAGATATCCTCCTCATTTCCTTTGAGTGTTTCCGCATGTCATAGTGAAGCCCATTTATAATCACAACCTCCTGTACCTTCTCTTACTCCCAGGGCACTTGTTCTGCTCTTCAAAAATGCAAATCATATAGCAGCTAACATTGCACATAATGTGCTTCTTTATTGTTTATTTCTGACTTCTTCTGTCAGAATGCAAGTTCCAGAAGGGCTGGGATGTTTGTCTGTTTTGTTGATTGAGGAATCCCAAGCACCTAGAACAGCGCCTGGCACAGAGTAGGAAGTCAATAAATAAGTGTTTATCAACTGCAGGAAAGAATTTTAGGAGGGTTATGGGAACCTGTCTTCCCTTACCCTCTACCCTTCCCAAATACAGCAGCTACAGCCACCTGCCTCTGGACAGGAAGTTTGGTTCTAGGTTCTAATACTGTTGGTTGAGAAATTATTTTTCCCTCTAAGTCTAGTGGTGGGTCCCTGGGTAGTGACTTTGCCAGGGAAGTGGCAGAGGTGTGTGTGAGCATTCCCGCATGCACTCCTGCAGACCAGACGGAGTAGCTGCTGCATTCAGACTGTGACCGTAAGGATAGAGGGGGCACTCTGCTACCCAGCAGATGTTTCATGCCACTCCCATATGGAAGAAACGCGCAGTGAATCCTTGTTTGTAGAAGCCAGGGCAGATGAGAGCCATTAGAGCTCGGTCCCAGCCTTGGCTGCAGGTCAGAACCATTGGGGGAATCTTAAAAAATTCTGATGTTGGGTCCCTCCCAGGCAAGCGGAATCACTGCCTCCCAGGTGATTCTCATCTTCAGTCAGTCAGTCCTGGGTGGAAATCACTCCATTTCAGGGTCTGCCTCATGAAAGAATTGGGTATTTGGCATCAGGCATCTTTGTGATAGAATCCTGCCTGTGTTCTCCCAATAGCAGGTGGCTTTCCTACTTAAATCCCACCTCTGCACCTCCTCTTCCCTCTTCCCCACAGGGCAGAGAGGAGAAAGGGGAGCTGCATCTTGAGTAATGTGGGCACAAGCCTTTGGGATCCCCTGGTGGTAACAGATGTATTTTAGCATGGTCAACCCCATTCCTCTTCCAACTTGTGTCATCCTTCCTTCCTCCTACCCCTGAGACCCAGAGGGAGCTTCATAAAGAAAAAAGATAAAAGATGGTGTTTGCTGGAAAATGGTGTCCACTCTACATAATTTTTTTTTTTTTGCATGTGCAGGCACTGGGAAATGAACCCACTACACGTTTTTAACATGCAATTTTTTTTTCATTTCACTCTGTTTAGAATTTTATTTAAAAAAACAAAAGTATTTCATTGTGAGTGGAATATCCATGGTCTTGTACCTCTCAACATGACCCCACACACCCGTCTGTAGAGATGGACATGGTTTATCAACTCAGTACATTCCAACCCAGAGTTCTGTGATCCATTTTAGAATCAAAACTTAAACAATATATAAACTTAAGGTGCTCTCAAGAGCTCTTTGGCCCATTACGCAGGTCAAACGTGGCTGGTCATACGTGGCTGCCAAACCCAGGTCAAACATGGTCAAACGTGGTCAAACATGGCTGGTCAAATGTGGTCATGCCTGGTCAAATGTGGTTGCCAAACCCAGGACCACCTGATGGCGGTCAGCGACGTTATTTGGTGTCCTGAAATCTCTGTGTCCTCTTTTCACGGAGGAAGAGGAAAGGGGATATCAAGGGAGAAAAATCCTCTTAGCTGCTTAGCATGTGGGCAAACAGATTCTGACATTTTTAATCAAATGGAGCTCCTTGATGTACCTAGCCAGCACAGGCTTAATTATAGAGTCCACAGAGTTAAAAATCTGCTGGGAAGTTACATGTAAGTAGGCACTGCTGGCACAGCAATTGGCCTGCTGGTTCATTGGATTTTGCTAGTACCCATGGTGGGCTTCCATAATTCTGTCAAATTGGGTTTGGAACCCAGGGTCTCTCCAGGGCAGTGAGACATGACTGCCTTTGGATGGGGACCATCTGGAATTGGCACGACACCTATGCAGGCCCTCTCATCAAGTCAGTGGGGCTTCCCATCAGACAATTTAATGAAATAAAGAAGCCCTGGGGATAGAATATGACAATGTGATAACTCTTTGCTAAGGCTCTTCTCTCTACATCCTCCAACAGTAGGCTCGACCAGGGTGAGAGAATGGAGCAGGATTATTGGGCTGTATTGAAGGAAGGTCTGCAGATTAAGTGGCTGGATTTAATTGAGTAAGGCAGGGCTCTGAAAGCCATTCCCCCATCCTCCTTGAAAAGACAGAAAGCAGAGCTCACACTGGAACCTGTTTCCCACCCAGATATATATAGCCCTGCTCAGTGACCCACAAGGCCACATGTGTGAGTCTTCTTCTCATGGCCTGGTGCCTGAAAGGTTAGCAAGGGCTTGGGCAAAACACACAGGGCATAATGTGCTTGGACATGTTAAAAGATGGTAGATCTCTAAAGAGAAGCCAGTTGGTAAAAGGCAAATTCATTCAACCAAATCTTCTCTCCTTGCTTGGACATGTTAAAAGATGGTAGATCTTTAAAGAGAAGCCAGTTGGTAAAAGGCAAATTCATTCAACCAAATCTTCTCTCCTTGCTTGAGAATCCCTTCATTTTTCAGCCCAGATGGCACCGTGACTTAGGAATCTGTTGTAATTCCCATTTTGCTCACAGGACGATGATGGCTGTTCTACTCCCTGTCACAGAACCTGGTAGAAATGGGCTGAGGCCTGCATTTACAGCTCAATTGTGTTTCTCTCGGTATAGATGATTCCACTTGCCCAAAGGTTGAAGTATCTGCTGTTTCCAAATGAGAACTTAACATCCTGTGCTCCTGTACACTCCTCAGTATCCCCTCAGCTCGTCTTCCCTTCCCCTAAACATTCTCTTGTATGGTCCCTGGGGGACGTTTCCTGGCTGAGCTTTCTGATTCTCTGTCCAGGAGTCAGTGCACTCATCCCTTCTTGCTGCCTCTGAAGGAATGAGGAACAAGGTCAGGGTTTCCTGTGCCTTCCCCAAACTTTGTGTTTTGAGTCTTGGCAATTTTTTCCTAAGGTTGTCCATTCCCTCTTTTCAATTCTAAGGTTTGGAAGGTAGAACGTTCAGAGAGAAAATGGGGGCATTTTTCTTACTCCTCTCTCCTACATCTGTTTAAAGGATATTGACCTTTGGGCTTTCCCCAGATATTGTGAAGGATGATTATAGTCTCTCCATTACTGGTCTGAATTTGCAGAGTGAAAGTTGGGTAGGTGGGAAATCAGATATGTTCCCATTCAGTTCCTACAACTAAAAATATTTCCAGCATAAGCAGCTGCCACGGGCTCTGTGCTCTGGTGGTGTTGGCTCCACACTGAGCCTTTTTGCCATTGTGCCTGGGGTGAATCCCCCGGGCTTTGCTCTGAGCAGTCGCAATCTTTCCTACCACATTGTGGCTTTTCCCCACCCGAACTCATTTTCCTCTTGCTTTCTAACATCCCGGCTTGTGTGCTCTGATGAGTCATTCCATTTTTCTCTGTCTGGAGGCCACATTGGCTGACTCACAGTTCAACCCCAATAAAAGCCACTTCTGTTTTGACTCATGAGCCTGGGGTGCCCTGTAGCAGGAGGGGAATGAGGTGATTCCACTGCAGGGCACCCTTGAACCTGAGTCTCATTCATCATGGGACCTTTCCTCTAGCACCTCCCATGTGCCAGGCACTGGGATGGTTGGGCACTTGATAGCTGTCATTGCTAAATGTACAGTAACCCACAACATGGCTTCCCATCTTCCTGTGAGATGGTTTAGGTGAATGGATGAAGCTGATTGCATCAAGGCACAGAAACTCAATATTATTTTCAGTTACTTTTATGACTTATGAATACTGGTGACACCAGCCTGGAGCCTAGCAACCTGTGGGTCATTGTACTTCTTTTTCAGACCGTGGAAGCAGAGACTGAATTCTTCCTGACACCCAGCATATACAAGGATTGTGTCCGTCAGAAGCATCCTTACCCTTAACAAGTCAGGAAACACAGGGTCCCAGCAGAAAGCAGGTGGCAGACTTAGTTGGGAGCAGAGGGACTCTTCACAGAGGTATGGGCAGAGTTGAGGGAAGCGACAGGTTTAATGGTTGTGAGATGCCCAAGGAGTAGCAACCCCCTAAAGAACAAGGGGAGAAAGTGATGTGATGGAGGCTGGTGAGAGCTAGAGCCTGAGGAGATAGGAGCTGTACAAGAGAAGGACATAGCCGTTCTCGTTGCACAAGGAGGCAGGAAGATAGTAGAAAGAATAAACACCCTGACCTCTCTCCTCCTTCCTTCCCCCTCCTATAGTGCCTCAAGCCCAATCAGGAGCCATAGGGAAGGGAACTCTCATAATACAGTCCACAGAAGTCAGCTTCCTGAGGCACAGCCAGGCAGAGAAGCGTGGGCAATGACTGGTGAAGGGGAGGAACTGAGTAAAACAGTGTGGAAATATGAGGGCACACAGATAATAACCAGACAAAGTCATATAACAGGTGGCATCAGAAGCCTAAACAGGGAATGCCCATAGTTCTCAGGAAGAGGGGTTGTTTCTCCTTGTTGTGATGAGGTCAGATTCAGGATGCTGTCTTGTGAAAGAGAGTGGTTGCAGGCATTTGGGTTCCCATACTTGAGAGAACAAAGAGTTCTCCAGACTCCCCCACCTACCTTTGTTAAGAGCATGGAATGGTACAAACCATGTTCCTTGAGAATGTCTCAAAAATTGAGAACTTTCTTCAATGCATTTGCTTAGACCATATCTTGGGTTTGCAGACAGCCCTTCCCTGTCAACACCTCTCTATTCTTTCTCCTCCAAGGCCCAATGTGGCTCATTTGTTGAAAACCACCCTTCTTTCATAGTTTATAACCATCCATCCTTCCACCCATCTATCTGCCCACCTATCCATCCATTCATCCATCCATCCTTCCATCCATCCATCCATCCATCTACCCATTATACATCCATTCATGCACCCATCCACTCACTTACACATCCATAATCCCATCCATCCATCCATCCATCTACCCATCTACCCATCCATCCATCCATCCATCCATCCATCCATCCATCCATCCATCCTTCCATCCTCCCTTCTATCCATCCTCTTTTTATACTGTGTAGGCTTCAGGGAAAAACAGACATAGACATGAACCCTAGCCTTAGGATCTTTGAGACATTAATAAAATGGAGACAACAAATTTACAGGACTTTCTAAGGCTTATAGTTTTTTATTTATCAAATATTTACCATATGTCAGATATTGGCAGTGCAAGGGTAGTTCAGGTAGAATTCTTGCCTACCATGCGGGAGACCTGGGTTTGGTTCCCGAACCATGTAACCTCCCCCCCCCAAACAAACAAACAAACAAAAATATTTACCATATGTCAGATATTATTCTAAATACTGAACTTATTCCATGCTCATAATGGCCCCACAAGGAAGGTCTCTATTCTTACCCTCATTCTGTAAAAGAGGAAAATGAGGCAAAGGTGGGATTTGGCAATCAAGATCTCACTGCTGCTAAGTGGCGGAGCTGGGAGTTTTACTGCAGAATCTGTGTTTGGCATCCTGATACCGGGCTGTCTCTAGCTCTCTAGTATTTAATTGGTTCTCATTAACTATTCCATCCCTTATCCCTGTACTTCTCCGTGCCTGTACCATAGTCATGGCACCTACCATTCCCTGCCTGGTACCATTGTCTTTTCATGTGTGAATGTCATAGTCTTCCTACTAGATTGCAAGCTTCAAGTCAGAGGTCCTATTCCTTCCTTCTTTTTTTATTTCCAAAAGATAAGCCCAGCATCTATTAAAGATGTATTCATTCACTAATTTATTGATTCATTCAAGAATATTTACTGTATGCTTATTATAATCCAAGCACCCTGCCTAGCTCACAGGGCTGACATTCTAGCAGGAAAGACAGATGTTAAACACATAATCTAACTTCAATTAAAAAAGAGTTAGAAGAGGATGGAGAGCAATGTTTAATAACAATTCATCCCAGCCTGTTTGATAACCTTTTGAGGGATTTAAGCGGTTTGATTTTTGTGATCTGGAGATCATAAAGTTACTGGAGTCTGGGCTGATGGTGAGGGGAAGATCGTGTTATAGATTGAAGATGAATTGATTGTTTATAGATGTTTCTTTGGATCTTGGGCCTCTTTCCTTTAAAAAACTAATGCACATAGGAGAGAAAAAAGAAAAGCCATTTGCACCAGAAGATGGTAAAAGGTGGAAGGAGATAGGCTTCTTGCCCCCCTGCATTAGAGTCTTGGGGTCTTTTGGAGCTGAGATCTGTGCTTTGCTTAACTCCTTCCACACCCTTTCCTTTCAAAGGGTTCCAGAGTCTCTGGTTTCTATGACAGAGTCTCTGGTTTCTCTTGGGTTTGTGTACTAACTGTATCTTCCCACTTTTCCTTAAAGTGAGGGTTAAATGTGCTTTTCTACTTTAAAGCTCCATCACCTAGCAAGCTAGACAAAAGAATCTTGTTGGTAACCTTGAAAACCCTTACCAAGCTAGCCCCCACCTCCCACCCTCCACCCCATCCCTCTGCCCTGACTTGACAGAAGCCAGCAGGATGCTGCCCTACCTGCCTGCTGCCAGACTCACCTGTGATGCTGATTGTCAAAGAAAGAAAGCACAGCTTCCCAGCTGGCTCCCAGTCTCAGGACGTATGCTGCTGTGTACAATTTTGCCAAGTGAAGCCAACCGAGAAATTACCTTTTTTTTCATGTTTCCAACAAGATCTCAAATCCAGTAAAAGAGCCTATTTTTCATTATTACAGAATTACAAAACAAATTTTTTTAATACTGAAGGGCATTTGTAGTTCTTTCTTCCTAAGGTCAAAGAAACCTTTCAAAGTAAAGCCATATACTACGCCATCGGCACGGATTATCACTCCTTGCAATTACTGTTAAGGCTTTATCGATGTACACTGGAGGGAATCTCTGCAGCTCCCCCAGTCTCTTTGATAGCATCCTAACACAGGAGATAAGCTGTGCATTTCTCCTAGTTGGGTGCAGAAGTGAAGGCTAAAATGTCATCGAGGTCTAGGGAAGGAAATAAAATGCACGAGGATTTTTCACCCCCAGTCTGTTACCCTGGCTATAAAGCGTAACCATTTTACAAGGATCAGGTTGACCACCGAAGCCTATAAATGCTAAAATAAAAATAAAATATTGTGCTTTAAATTCCAGATTAATTGACTGCACTTGTCGCTTTGGATGTCTCAAAGTTTCCTTTCTAGGACACAAGAAACGCCTTATGAATGGCCAATATGATAAATCTCTTACTCCCCCTGTTTATATACCTCTGATATTCCTATGAATTCGTGGATTTTGGTTTGCATAGAACAGGTCCTAGACGAATGTTCAGTGTATGGATATACCTGTTTTTGTAACCATAGTTTTTAAGTAAAATAAAATTTAACTTTATATAATTGAAGGCAATCCTGGGGAGAATGTTTCTTCCCCCTCCCTGCCCACCCCCCATGGGCTGTGCAGCTGTGCTATAATTGTCTCATAAAGCTGTCAGGGTGCTAATGAAGTGACACCCTCTTCTGTGAGGGGTGTATGATTGAGGCTAACATGGTTTTATACCTGTTAGTGCATTTTGCATGCCAGATGGTAGGGGTATCGATTTTTCTCTTCTCCGACATATCTTTATGTAACTGCAATCAGGAGCCAATCTTTGTTTTGAGTTAGAGAATAGAGTGTTTCTCAGATTGGTCTTTATATGAGTAGGAGTGAAAATGAGGAATTCAAATGGTTCGCCAAATGTACTCGAGATGGGCTCTCTGTCCAGCTTTCAGCAGTGCGTTTCTTAAGAAATGAGATACTGGTAGACTTAATTCCTGTGAGGTACTTAGCAATACCATCTATATTGCTGGCCATGAAAACCCATTATTTCTCCATCTCCAAAATGCACATGTATTTATTTATCTTAACCTTACTTCCAATTTCATGATCAACAACCGAGTCTAATAAAAACACGTTTGTGTTAGACTCAGATTATTTCAACAGGGACAGTGCTTAGATCTTCCCCTCAAACCTTCTGAGCTAGCCAGTTGCCTCCTTTAGCTCTTTCCTGTCTCAGAGCTATTTCTCCTTCTGGGAATCCTCTGTTCTTTCTTTTCTTCCAATAGAGGATTCTCTGTCTGTAGGATCTCAACTTAAAGCATCACATTCGCCAAGAGGGCCCCCTGATCAGACTGAGTGGACCCACCACCACCCTGTGTTTCTCTATATTATATCTAGTTTGTTTCCTTCATTGCACTGATCACATGTGATACTTACATATTTTTTATTTACTTTCTTACATTTTTTGTTGCTATACCAGCCCAACAGAACATAAGCTTTGTGACTCCAGGGACCACTTTTTGTCTTATTCACCACTCTATTCCTGTTCCTAGAATAACACCTGAAATATAATGAGAGCTTGGTAAATATTTGTTGGGTGAATGAACTAATGGGTGAACAAATATTTGTTTAATCGCTAAGTGAATAGAGTGAGGAAGATAACGAAGACCAAGAAAGTAATCTGGAAGACAAACAAAGAATATCCCAGAAAGTAAAATAGAAAGGGAAAGAGTTGAAAAATATTGGATAAAGGTAATAGAAATAATGAATTAACCCATAAGACCCAACATTATCTAATAGGTGTTTGTTAGAAAAATGGCGAGAGATGAAAATTCAAGGGAAATTCCCTAAGCACAGGAAAGGCTTGGCTTCAGTTTTAATGGGCCCACAAGTGCTAAGGTGGATGAATGAATTAAAGTCTCCTTATACAGAAATATTCTGATAAAATTTTAGAGCCCCAAATACAGAAAAAAAAAAAGAACCTATATGCTTTCAGAGAGAAGGCAAGCCCTGATAGCTTATTTGCTTAGGAATAAAAGTATCCTGTTGTCTTCCAACCTTCTGATCGCAAGGAGAAAATTGAACATGGAAATACTTGAGGGAAAATGATTATGGATCTGTATGGTATATACGCCAAACTACATTCAAATGTTGGGGTTCAGACTTCTGCTTCTGGAACAACAAGAACTGGATTTCCTCTTCTGTAAACAACTAAAAATCTGGATAAAGTATATGCATGAATTGTTTTTCAAGCATTGGACAGATAGCAACATAGTTGTATAATCCCCAGAAGAGAGACAAACAAGGTGAGCTCTATCTTAGTTCCAGTTTTCAAGTCATGGAGCTACATTCAGTACCAGAGAGTAGAAAGGGGCTCTCGAAGCTGAGACTATCAGACAAGTTGAAGAAATAGAGGTTGGAGTTCAGGGAGTCTGAAGCAGTTGGAAGTTGAGGAGCAGACTTCTGGAGAGGAGAGAACTATGCAGAGCTCCAGGAGTCTTTGTTGACTACTCCAGCACAAGGGTAGGGTGAAACTCCATGAAGACAGGCGATAGAGCTATTGTGGAGCTGAGCAGTGCACCCCTCTCTGAGCTCATGAGAGATCAGGGGTCATGTGAGCTCCCGCCAGTCAGAGAGGAGATGCTTGTTATCATCCCTGGGGCTCAGTCTGGACTCCAGGAGGGCCACACTTTCATCTGCCTTACGATGAATAGACTGTGTGAGGCTGAACGGTCCCTAAAGTAAAGGCTCCTGTTGGCTCCCCCAACAAAGCTTAAACAAGAATTGAAATGATCAGCCTGAACCAAAAGAACCTTAACTGCCTTCCAGAACAAAACCTAACAGCTTTGTTTTTTAAAGACTGACAGGGAAATCTAGACACACAACAAATAAAATAACAATGTCCAGCATCCACTCAAAGATTACCAACATGCCAAGAAGCAGGAAAATGTGATCCATAAACTGGAGAGAAATCAGTCAATGCAAACAGACTTAAATGTGCAGAGATGATGAGATTAGTAGATAAGTGCATTCAAATAGCTGTTGTAACTATGTTCAAGAATTTAAAGAAAAATATGAGCTCTGAGAGTTGATCCCCCTAACTGCAGGCAGGAATCAGCAAAGAAGTGAAATCCAAGATTGGGAGGAATCTTTTTATTTTTTAAATGCAATTCTGTTGAGCTTTAGTCACATACCGTCCAATCCATCCATCCATACCATCAATGGCTCCCAGTAGCATCCCATAGTTGTGCAATCATCACCACTAAACCCGGGAGGAATCTTACCATACTGTGAGACATGTATGACCTGGAGGTCAAGAACACAGGCTGTGACATCAATCTCTTGGTTTAAATCCTGCCTCTGCAACCTACCAGTTGTAAGCTCACTTACCTTGCCTAGGCTACAGTTTTCCCACCTGTACAATGGAATTAAAAGTAGTACCCACTTCAGAAGATTGTTGGAGCATTAAATGAGTGAATTGCACAAAGCACTCAGAATGGTGCCTGGCTTGTAGGGAGTGACTGTAGTAAGTAAATAAATGCTGGTTGTTATTCCTGTGGTTGGTCACGCTTAAGGCAGCATTCTAAGAAAGGGTTGTATATCAAGTAAGTCACGAGAAATGTGCTCTTCCTCCAGCAAAAGTTGGTTTACATGAAATGTAACACATACTTACTCATCTGCTGGAAGAAGATCTATCTTCCTCCCTTCCCAAATGTTCCGTAGTTGTTCTTCGGTACTTCTATTGCTGTTTTTGTAGACAGGGAGCTCTGAGGAAGTCAGTGACCGAGACGGATGAGACTCCTTTCCTTGGCCTTGCTGAAACAGCTTCCCGCTCAGAACCAAGAGCACACGTTGAACGTGGTCAGGTCTGCTCCTGGGTCTTGCGTCTCATCTCCTTGTCCTGATTACCATCCCCTTTCCACTTCTCTCTTCAGCATCCTCGAGTGCCAAGGCCTCCCCATAGTGAATGGACAGTGCGATCCCTATGCCACTGTGACATTAGCAGGACCATACAGGTAAGTGGCGATCACCGGTACCTGTCCCCCTCTGCGCTTCGTTTTGGGCCCTGATAGAGATGGGTAGCGGTCACCAGATGTAACTTTGAAATAACAATAATAAAACCTCATTCAGAAGAATGCAGGATGCACTTTGAGGTAGAATGTAGAGTTTTTGACTTCTCTTTGTTTCCTTTATTGCTCTAAAATTGCTCTATAAAAAAGAAATCCTTTATGTTCTTCACATTGAGTATTTTTGGCTTAATAAAGGTTCCTGATTTGCATACCATCTGGAGTTGGAGACAAACAGAAATATTTATAAGATAAATAAAGGCAGTAAGTTACTTGTGCGTTTAATAGTGAAAACCAAGAGATTTGGGATCAATGGTGTTATTTTTAATCCTGATCCTTCCTTGATTACAGATCAGAAGCCAAGAAGACAAAAGTGAAAAAGAAGACCAATAACCCCCAGTTTGATGAAGTGTTTTATTTTGAGGTTGGTATTTTAGTGGGTTAAATTGAAACTCTGCCCTCGAGATACTTTGGCAAGAAATCTAGATCTCAGCCATCTCAATAACTTACTTCCTTTGAGAGTTCTTTTCAAGTACCAGCACATGAGAAACATGTGGGACCATTCTGGCCCGCTCCTCCCCAGCCCTGCAGTGGGCGGAGTGGGAGGGGGGGTGTCCCTGTTGATGTTGATCTATTTAGCTCCCCAGGAACTTTCCCTCATCCTCCTAGAGAGAAGAGCTGTTTTGTTTGCTTGCTGAACTGGCCCAATTTTGAGTTGAATGCTGACAAATGAATGCCTTCCAAACTATCAGGACTTCTGGGGTTTTTTTTTTGTTTGTTTGTTTATTTTTCTTTTCTTTTCTTTTAAAACTGCTCCACCCAATCTTCCCTGACCGGTGGTGGAAAGATTGTGTCACTGGATCTAGTGAGGGTTTTGAAGCAAAAGGGAAAATTCATTCAGACACAGAGATTTTTCTGGCTGCTTTTCAGAATGTGAAGCACCGAAATTAATAAGATGGCAGACGTGAGAGCCGAAGACTTTGTAGAACAGAAAAACAAGTAAACACAGATGGTTTAACTTCAAGAAGGGCCATACATGATATATTTAAGCAGGCATTCATTCCATTAATAAAAGCTTCTTGAATGCCTAAAATGTTCCGGGTCCTAGGGAGGTAAGAATGAATAAAACCTCAATAGCTGTCCTCTAGGAGCCTGCTGCTTAGTAGAAAGACAAGATGTGCAAGCAAACCTTTGCTTGTGGACAATAATAAATGCTAGAACAGACATTAAACAATGGCTTTGGAAGCCCAGAGAATGCAGCCACTAGTTCTGCCTGAGAAAGTCGGGCAAGACTTCTCAGGGGGTGCCATCTGAAGAGAGTCTGCAAAGGGAGTGTGTGTAGGGCATTGGGAGGCTGCCAGAAAACTGGGTATCTAGGATGTAAAGTGGGGTCAGGGTCAAAATGGGAAGAGATTTGGAAAATGAAGTTGGAGTCATAGGTTAGAGCCAAGGGTTCCCAGTCCAAAGAATTTGGGCCTTTTTCATGCCAGGTGTCCCAAAGCTTGCACGTTCCTTGAACGGGGCTGGGAGAGCTGTGGAGAGACTTGGAGGCAGGATCCTGGATACCTAGGATGAGGAACCATTGGCTGTCACAGATGGAAGTCTTCCCTGGTGGCCTACATAGACCTTCTCATTTCATCGCCAACGGAAGAAAATATTTTTTAAGAGTCAAGATAAGGCAAGAAGCCAATGGTGTATCATCTTAACCTCAGGGTGATTCATTGTGGCACTCCACAGGCAGGGATGAACTCTTGATCAGAGAAAGTAGAAAATAGTTTTTAATATGGACTGTGAATTAAAGGCAGCAACAGCCCTCCTTGTCCTAGAACGGTTTAGGTCAGTGGCCTCCAAACTTTTGTTTTTAATACATGCACGTAGAAATATATTTTGTGACTCAATTCATTCCTGTACCTCTATCTCGTGCTATACAGTTCTTATCTACATTTTGATACAGTTCTTTTCTAATTTTGTGTCCTATTTCTCTCTCTTTTTTCTTTTAATTTTGCTTTCAACCCACCAAACTAATATGACAACCCACAAATGATTTTGAAAAGCAATGGTCTCAATCGCCAATGTGTTAAACACCTGAGAAAGCCTTCACCCTCGGCTGGTTGTCACTGCTGCTTATGGTCCCCCAGAGTAAAAGCTTCACTTTCAAACCTGCCCAGAGACCAGAGAACTTTGCAATCAGGGCTCAGTAAACCTTGCTGTTTGGAGTTTATGTCCTTTGACCGAAGTAACTCAAACCCCTGCTTAGAAGCAACGAATCTCTTACCAGACTCTCCTTATCTCATTTCAGCTTCAGCTGTTACACAGCACTTGAGGGTTTTTAAGTGGGTTCCGAACTGCGGATGGGGGCTGGCTGGCAGCCTGGTGCAGTAGTGAAACAAGGGGGAAATAGACATTTAGTTTCAACAGGAAGTAAATAGCCTGCAGTCCATGTCTTTCCCAGGAAAACACTGTACTTTCTCTAAACTCTCCTTAAATACCCCAATAAAATTGTATTACATTCCATAAGCACCACATTCTTTCATTCAGCAAATGTGGTAGGTGCCTACTGTGTGTCTGTGCTATGCTAGGAATAAAATGGAAGCTCAGTGCGGGAAAGAGATAGGAAGCAGGCACGCCCTTGTGAGAACACTGTGAGGTGCTGCCCAGTAAAGAAAGGGTGTCAGGAGAGAGAAGACCGTCCCTGCAGAGTGAGGAGGAGTCCGCCAGGGTGGGGGCCTGAAGTCACAGAGCCCAGCCGAGTCTGGGGAAGTGCAGGGACCGCGTGCCGAGGACGATGCAACTTGAAGCAGGGAAGCAGCACGATGAGTGATTTTAAAAAGATCACCAGCTGCCATTTGGAGGAGAAAGGCTGGTGTGGGAAAGGGGCAACAAAGCCAGAATAGGTGTGGAGGCCTCGGGTGGGCCTTGGAGAAGCTTCCTCCGAAGTGCTGTGCAGCTGTATGAGGAAGGCACCAGAAGCCGGATTCCAGAACTGTTTGGGGGCGGGGAATAGCTAGGGCTTCTGATGCAGTGGAGGAGAGGCAGGACGGTCCCGCATTTCCAGCCGGAGTAGGCGCTGGGTGGTGGCGCCATGTCATGAGCCGGGGGCAGCTGGGTGGCGCGTGGGTGCAGCCAGGCTGAGCTTGTGGTCGGAGTGCCTGCATGGCACGCCCTCAAACCCACGCCCCCGCGGCCACCCCCAGCGCCCTGTTAGCATTTACCTCTAATTTACAAATCCGAAAATTAAAGCTCAGAGGTTAAGCAATTCAAGCGAGATCACAGAATGACTTCGTGTCAAATTCTGGGTTAGAGCTCTATGCCAAAAGCCTCTAAACTAGCATTAACTGCCACCTGATCCCTTGGGGGCAGGGGGAAGGCTCTAATTTAGTATATGGTTTCCCTGTCGTTCAAACCAGGATGCTTCAGAATAACATGTGTCATTTCTAAGAGCCCAGCAGTTGGATGTATTTTTATTCCTTTGCAAGCGAGGACAAATCCTCCATGGTGCTGCCCGGGGACCCTGGCTCGGGAGGAAATGCATTTCGAGTGCACCCCAGCCCGTGCACCTAGAATCTAGCGCCTTCGTTCATTTTCTTATATAATTTATTCACGATCCCTAAAACACCAAGAGGAAAAATAACAGTGTTTTGATGTTTTCTTTCTTTTTTCTAACCCCAGCTACATTGACAGGCAGTCCCCCTCCCCTCAGTGTATAAAATAATACCTGGGTGCAAAATCTCCAGATTTTGCTCAGAAAGGAAGTTGAGATGCTGTAATTTCGGCCAGTTTTGGTCAGTGACGTCAGTATTTCATTCTGTTTTCTTGAGCTGCGGTGATTTCATGGGTGGGGTGCTTGTACCTTCCACGTCGTATTGATAAAAAAGGAAACCTCAGAAATGCTGGTTTCTTCTGTCAGCCTGACACAAGCAACTGATCCTTTTAATGAGATGGTTCAGCAGCTTCCTGTGTTCCCACATAGGTGCACAGGGGGGGCTGCCTCTCCCCCACCCTCCTCCAGCCCCCAAGAGCACTCTCTGCTGTGAAGTATCCTTGCAGAAATATCAGGGTTTGCAAGGCACAGGGAGATTTGTAAAGAGCAGATATTGAGTAACCAGCACCCCAGGGCTGCTTGCCAGTGAGGGAGGCACCAGAGTGGGAGCTCCTTGAGGGTGAGGATTGCACCCTCTTTGCCTTCCACCCCCACTTCCTGGCACCTCGTAGGCTCACAGATGCTTGGAGGGCACTTGCTGGCGTGGGGCAGGTGGAGAAATCCGCCTCAGCTTCCCACTGGGACTGAGTGACCTCGGGTAGCTGCTGAGCCTCAGGAAGTGCCCTTTTGCAGAACGAGGGGTGCCTCCTCACTCCGTGGGTGGTGTGAAGGTCCAAGGGGCAAAGAGTAGAATGCGCCTGGCACGAGGGTCCCCTTGACACCCAGACTGCCAGGAAATCAGGGATCTGAAGCTGCAGAAGCAAGTAGTTTGAGCTTGTCCCTTCTTGAGAGTTGAACAGAGCCGCTGAAAACAGCATGGTGGTGATGGGTTGGAGCACCGGCTCCAGGAGCTCTTCTCAGCGGTTACACGGAGAGCAACTCCTTGCTCGCAAAGTGTTTGAGAATTGCTGGCCATTCTTACCTTTGTTGTTATGGTGATGATCAGGGGCCATGGTTTAATGGGACTTTCCCCCCATTTATGCCATCAGGTGACCAGACCTTGTAGCTACAGCAGAAAATCCCACTTTGACTTTGAGGAGGAGGATGTTGACAAACTTGAAATTAGGTAAGTGAAAAAGTCAACGTCCAGTGTTTTCTACTTGGCACTTTTGGTTTGACGTTACCTCTTCTGCGTATTCATTTTTTTAATTAATAGGGGGATGTATAGGAATGAATTTCAGCTTTCTTGGTAATTTTAGTCCTAGGATGTTCGAAGCTGTAGTTGAAATAAGAGCCTTCCAAATAAAATTCCCAGATATTTGGGTAGTAGATCAAACCATTATTTGCTCACCATATGGGCCGAATTGTTATCATAGTTAACTTTGCCATAGCTTCTAAGAGGCAAGGTCAAAAGATTTATGTTACTGAATGTCTGATATTCCCTCCCCTAAAAATGTTTGCGGTCTACGGCTGGATGGCATAGCTCAGCTGAGCGGCCATGGTCATCGGCTGCTTTTGGCACCCTCGTGCCAATGCCCTCAGTTTTCAGAACCTGTTCTTGTCAGCCTGAAAGATCACGGCTTAAAATTCCACCAGCATCAACTCTGGAAAATATTCCAGGACTTTCTTCCCATCGTCCTTGGCGAGTGGCTGCTAGCCCCTGGGTTCAGGAAATCCCCTGATGCCTGCGAGTCTTTGCCCTGGAGTGAGTGGCACTGGAGGAAGAGGGTATTGGGAGCGTCCACTCAACACCCTGCTCCCAATGGAACATCAACTTGCCTGTGGAATCACCGAGGCTCAACTGTCCTCCTTAGACCAGGCCTCCTTCTCTGATGCATTCTTGACCTATGGAAAATGCTGAGCACCGTTGCTTGTAGAATGATCTTGTTCATGGATCCTATATTTATCTCCCCTTGTTCTGTTCAAATATGTTGTCATAGAAACCAGGTCTTTGTTAAACACTCACCTATGGCTGACTTGCTTCCGTAATTTTCCTTCCTTTGCATCCTAATGACGTCCATAGGAAATGAAGGAGAATAATACATCGCCTGTGGTTTAGCAGCAATATTTGGATGCTTAAATAAGAAGATGTTCTCATGTCCAAAATTCGGAAAGAACAACGAATGAAACACAAGCACGCATCTTTATTTCCAAAAAGCCTCCACTTTTTTCTGAGTCCCATGTACTCAGAAGCCTAAGAGGCTATCTCACAAGAATGTCTATTTTATGCACCTAAGTTAATATCCCTTCTTCTTGATAAAAAGATGCTGGGTTCCCTCTTGTTTTGTTGATTGTAGTCCCTGTTTTTTCTGTACCAGCTTTCCTGTTCAGATGTATCTGCTCAGGGCCTCCTATCTATTACAAAGAGGCAGGTACAGACTCCTTAGAAACTTTCCAAATTGTGCAGAAGAGAAAAGAGGAATCAAAAAATATTGCCCGTGTCAAAAAAAAAAAAATTGCTCATGTGATTTCTTTCTTGGTCACCTTCCCCTCTCCCCACCTCTCACCCCCAAAGCCTGGGTTTAATGCCTCTTGCCCCTGTACAGAGGCATGCTTTTATTTTATTACTATTATTTTATTTTTTGCATGGGCAGGATTATTTTATTTTTTGCATGGGCAGGCGCTGGGAATCGAGCCTGGGTCTCCAGCATGGCAGGAGAGAACGCTGCCTGCTGAGCCACCACGGCCAGCCCCAGAGGCATGGTTTTAAGACATGGGTTTCATTTGGTTTGTTTGGGAGAACAGGAATGGCCCTTCCCTCGCCACGGTCCTGCAGAGTGCCCCACGGCGCGTTCTCCTCTTCACCTGGCAGATATTGGCATGCCCGTGGGTGCCAGCAGCATCCTCAGCATAGGGAGCCAGCGTCCCTGCCCCCAGGAAGCTTAAGTTGTGATGGGAGAGACCGAAAGTAGAAATACATGGTATTATGGTTATTCCACGTGGCTGCAACCACCACATAGAAGTTATGAGTTCTAAGTTTGAGGTTCCACTGGAAATACCATAGGCGGTGGGGGTGGGGGGTGGAGGGGTCACTCTGTTGTTTCTCAGATTAACCCCTCACAGCTTCCAAGCAGAGGAAGTTGCATGGAGAGTCTTCTGGGCTTGATGTGGCAGAGCCAGCCTGGCTGTGACGGTGAAAGACAGCCGGCTGAGGGCTGCTCCGAGATGGCACAAAATGTTCTCCCAGGGGCTTTGCCCTCCCCCCAGGCACTTCCTCTTCCCAGCATGCAAGACAGAAGGGTTTTGTTTCCACATCTTTTTCTCTCTGCATCAAGTCCTGAGGGATTGCAGCTATCTCCTCTGCAGACAACTTGGTTTGAGCCCAGATTTTAAAATGCATTCAGTTAGTTTACAGCTCCGTTTCCAGCCCTTCAAAACACTGGACCAGAGGCAAAGTGACCCCAAAGTTTGAGCATCTGAGAATGCTGAGAATTTCTCCCTCATTTGGGAGAAATTGGTACAAAATGACAAGTACTTGTTTAAAAATTGCCTTTTTTTTTACCAGCTGTTCTTCTGACATGCAGCTTCCCCATTTTTCTTGTTAAAAGAGAGAAGTTTTTTTTAAAAAAAATTGGACTTGGAAGTCCTAAGTTGTTTTCATTTTTTCTTGTTTTAAGAGCTTACAAACAAAAATGTTTTTATATGTTTCTCTTATTAACAAGAAAGAAAAAACTGCCTGGCAACTCGTTTGTCATATTGCTACTTTGTCAATTGGCAGATTAAAAATTCTGTTTTGTTTATCCTAAAAATAACCTACTGTGGGACACTGATTCCTGTTTGTCATCCACCCATACCACCTTTCCTGTCTTCCAAATCTTATTTGTTCCCTCTGATGGCATCCTTTATGTACTGCTGAATGTTGACTGCTCTCATTTTCGTTTGCAAGAATAACAGAATGCCTGGGGTACAATATCCTAAAATTTTCCCCTTCCATATTAATTTCCCTTGTCTGCCAATTTGTGGTTAAAACCCTTTATGTTAGATGCTCTGCAATGTGTTGTGAATGATTGGATAAGCTGTTGACTGTGGAATGTAAAACCTGTTAATTTGCCAGCACCAGGTAACATCATCAGGCTGTCAGCCTGCAGTCCGATGATTACCAGAGCTTCAGAATCTAATGGAAAGGGTGGGCCACGGTGGCTCAGCAGGCAGAGTTCTCACCTGCCGTGCCGGGGACCCGGGTTCGATTCCTGGTGCCTTTTCATGCAAAAAAAAAAAAAAAAAATCTAATGGGAAACACTGGGGAATGCCATCTGAGAAAGAAGAATTAGTGAGCGATCCTTCCTGTTTTAGAAGAAATGAACATGGGCTTTTCAGAAAGCTTGTGACACAAACAGTATTGTGGTCTGGCAGCTGTTTGTGCCCCAGCCACTCTCTCTCCCCTTTTCTCTGTTGGGATTACTTAGGCTTTTTCCCTTTACAGTTCAGGCGGGTAGGTAGGAGGTGATTGGTGGGCGTTTCAGGTCTAAGTTAGGGTGGAGAAGATGCATTCAAAGCCACCTGGTGGTTTTTGTCTTTGCTTTTGTATTTTGTCCTTTCTAGATGTACTTTCATGCAATGGAAAGTAGTGGGCTCCCTGGTTTTCAAATCAATCAGCCTCATCAACTGCGGCATTTCCATGTCTATTCACATTGCACCATTCTCTACTGAGTTTATCCACTATGGAGTAATGCTGGGGAGAATTAGACTTCATTCATTCGTTCACATTTTATCAAGCCCCCCCCAGATTCAAAGTCACCCTGCTACTTGCTCAGGCCTGAGCTTTAAAAGACACAGCCTGCAAGGAGCTCCGACTTGTATCATGAAGATACGTCTTCCTAAGGAGCGCTTCTGCCTTGAGGAGTAAATAGATTGCTCCTTTGCTTAGACCTATTCTTGGGATAAGAGACGATGAGCAAGGAAGAAATGAAGGGGTCACTACAGCGATTTCGCGTTCAGTCTCACCTTTTAATACTCAACAATTAACCTCCTGTGACGAGGAGGAGGAGGAGGGGGAGAAGGCTGACTCCCAGGAGACCATCCTGGCCCCATAACCCCCAGAAAATGCCAGTCTTTATTTCAAATTTGTAATCCTTGTTGGACTTTTTGTTCTAACCAGGCTCACCTCGTTTAGATCTCCATCAAGGAGGGCTTTGCAGAATGCAGCTCAGTCGTGTTCCAAGCCCACTGGAGGAAAAGGGAGGGGACGGGGAGGTGGGGGGAGTCCAGAACTGTTAAGCATACCTCTTCCTGCCCAGGCTGTCCTTTTTGTTAGTGAAGTTTGTACTCTTGATTGTTGTTTTTCAGAGTTGACCTCTGGAATGCCAGTAACTTGAAATTTGGTGATGAGTTTCTGGGAGAACTGAGGATTCCGTTGAAAGTCCTACGACAGTCGAGCTCCTACGAAGCCTGGTAGAGTAACCGCATGCCCAGCCAGAGCCCAGCTAGCCAGTGGCCTCACCTCTGCGGGACAGAGTTGAGAAATCAAAAGGAAGCAAAAAAGGCCTCATTTTGTGACCAAAATGAAATGGCACAAGATGTTTGTCCTGAACCCTTCGGCTTCTTGCCCGGTGCCCATCTACTTTTATTTTGCACATAGTTCTAACCAGCTCTAGCGTGGGTGATCCAGTTTATACTTTTATAGCAGGGGAGAAGGATCGATGAGGAGAGCTGTACTACAGGTGTTACGCTGACAGCTATGAGAAGTGCTGGCTCAGAGCCTGAAAGGGGAAATAAAAGTCAGGTCTTAAAACTTCGAAAACAGCATTTTGGGGCTGATTATCGGAGGGGCAAAAAGCTGACACTTCAGTGCATAAAGCCTCCACACCACAATGAATGTTTGTGATCTTCACTGCATGACAGCCACCGAAGGTCATCAGAAATGCACGGGGTTAAGGAGAGTGTGAAAGAGCGTGGGGTATTTTAGGAAAATCCACCTATCTAAAATGTGGAGGTGTCTCACCTCTGCATCATTACTCATTTGAGTATCCCAAATGACTGAAGTCTGACCACTTTCCTGTATCTTTATTTCTTGCTTACTTTGCATTTTGGTGTAGATGCTTCCTTTCCTTTATGTTGCAATCAGCCTATAAGTCAAATTGTATCTTAATAAATATTATCAGTGTGACGTCTCAGGCACTTCTCACCCTGGCCCCTGGCTCTCTTATTTCAAGCAGTTTCTTTTGCAGATGGCAAGAGGTGCAGTAGGAGAAGGTGAACTGGCATGCCACATTACACATCAGAAGCCATGAACATCAAAACCATCCATATTCCGTTTAACTTTTTGTAGCATGCTTGATGGTAGGGTTTTCTGTCAATAGGAAATTATGGGACATGCATTTTTTAATTCCATGAAGACAGCAACGAGAACAGGCCCACATAATTAGATTCGGGCTTCTACTTGAAGGCATTGCTTCTTCTTAAGCAACGCTTCAATCCTGGTGACCAAGCCTATGAGGTTTGCCTCGTGGACCATTGAAATCCTCACCAAATACTCAAGGGTGGTTAAGTGCCTTGGAGATGAGTTCTACCCGTATAAAATCTTTAAACTGCCTGGCCAATAAAAATTAGAGCAAATATGGCTCCTGGATTGTATGAGGTAGGACAAAAGAGAGAAGAGTAGACAGAAAAGTCAGAAAACATCCCTAGCAGTGCCAGGTAACCTTCCGATGGCCTAACTGCCCCTCACTAACACATGCTCCACTCCCCCTAGCACTAAAAGCTACACTTTTATCAAAACAATGACAGTTTTATTCTGCTTATTTCCAGCCCACTGTCAAGGTTCATCTTCACAGGTGAATTACTTCACTGCACACTGACTCTCATTATTTATATGTGTATTCATGCACACACATGAACTCAGACACTTTTTCGTTTCCATTTTCTCCCCTTTCTCATCCTTCTCCTCATTTCTTTCACGCTTTCCCACTTTCCTCCTTAACTTCCAAGTGTGGGGCTCTTTATAAGCAGCCCCGATGGCAGACCTCCCCGGGCCGCACAGAGCTTCCAGGAGGGGCCACCTGCAGAAATGCCCTCGCCCCTGCCTTGTCGCCGGGTCCAGACCCCTGCCACACACACAGCGCAATGCAGGGGCGACCGGCGGCCGTGGAGCAAGGCCCGGGGTTTGGCTCCTTCAGAGGTGCCACCGCCTGACTGTGGCTTTTTCCTGTGTGTCCTTTCCAGGTACTTCCTCCAACCAAGAGATAACGGCAGTAAGAGCCTGAAACCGGACGATCTGGGCTCCTTAAGGCTGAACGTGGTTTACACAGAAGACCACGTTTTCTCGTCTGATTATTATAGTCCTCTCCGGGACCTCCTGTTAAAGTCTGCAGATGTGGAGGTAGCTTGCTGGATGCCTCTTTTTTGGCTTTGCTACCCGTGACCTCTGTGAAACTGTCACAAATATCTCTTGGGGCAAGGGCGGGCGTCGCCCTGCCTGGCTGGCCTCACTCCCCTCAGCTGCTTCCTTTCCTTATTTGTGAGTCTTACGGCAGCCTCAGGTCTCCTCCTGGCTTGTTTTTGTGCCCTGCCTGCTGAGAAAGATCTTTATCTCCTTTTGCTGGTTGCAAGGTGGGGGACACACCCGACTCTTCTGCAGCTATAACCGTCGCAAGAACCCACTGGCAGTGTGTCCAGCGTCCTAATTTTTAGGTTTGACTGCCAGCCAGATGTCATTGCTTTCCTCTGCTCAGGGACCCTGATTCTGTTTGAATTTGGGGAATTGGTGAGAGAAGGAGCAGAACTTGCCCATCCTCCCTTGAGCAGGTGCCCCCACGAGGGAGCAGCTTAAAGGACGTTTGTGAATTGGAGGTTGTAAAACAAAAGTGTTTTTTCACCAAACACATGCTTTTCTGTCTTAATGAAAAGCTGCGTGGTTGGAAAGGATGCCACAATCTCTCCCACAGAAGGGAAAAGGGAAAAGACCAAGTCACCCCTTCTTTCGTTGGCAGCCTTCGCTGTGTCTCCAAAAGCCTCTTGGTCCGAGGATGGATTTTTGGTGGAAGGCTTCGCGTTTAGACTGCTGCCCCCTAGTGACGGGAAAACGGGGGTGCACGGGGAACGGGGTAGCTGCTCCTCTGCCCCGGGGTGTGGCCGCCTGCCCCCCGTGCAGAACTGAAGGCGCCGCAGGCTGGTTGGGTGCTCGGTCCCCTTAAAAACTCTCGCTGTCTCTTGGCTCAGCCCGTGTCTGCGTCTGCGGCCCACATTTTGGGCGAAGTCTGTCGGGAGAAGCAGGAGGCAGCCATCCCGCTGGTGCGTCTCTTCCTCCACTACGGCAAGATCGTGCCTTTCCTGAGCGCCATCGCCAACGCCGAAGTGAGAAGGACGCAGTGAGTGCCCCGCGCTGGCCCTGCTTCCTCTCCCCTGCCCCCCCGCCGCGCCCCTCTCCTGCCCCTGCCCTCCCCGGCCCCCTGCGGGGACACCCAGCCTATCCCGACAGGCCAGCCTCATGAGAGTGGGGGAAATCTAAAGTTACTGCCGGTCTGCAGATGGGAAACTGAGGCTGGAGAAGGTCAGGGTGCTTGGATGAAAGTAGAAGTCACCGTCAAACACTTTGAATGGCAGGGTAGTAGAGAACTTGAAGTCTCACCAGGCTCCCCAAGAAATAGCAGAAATTCAGATTTTGCTTTCAGAGACATGCTTAATGATTTTTTTTTGAAAAGTCACCTTTTCTTTACGAAATCCCAAGGCAAGTGTGCAAAGAAGCGGGTGAACGTATGCACTTCGTGCTTTAGAGAAAGGACTCAATTCCTAATGGCTTTTTAGAGTCCACGTTGAGGCCGCTTCAGGTTTGGATTTTAAGAGCCCTAAAAAAATGGAGTTAAGGGTTGCAGCTTGCTTCCCTCAAGATGCCTTCACTTTATGTTCTGCAGAAAGAGTCCCCCCTCGGGAAAGAGGAAACAGACTCAAAACGTTCCCACTAGTTCTGTAGGGTGAAGATCAACCTGGTTTGCTTCGCTGCCAGGCCCTTTATACTGTCCAGAGTTTGGGTGCTTAGAATTAATAATTCATTGCAAAAACAAACTTCACAAAGGGAGAAGTTGGCACAGATATTGTATCCCTCCCGGAATTGAAAGCACCAGTGGATTTATTCCACAGGCAGAGAGAGAGAGGGAGGGAGCGATTTCGGAATCCCAACTACAAAGCATCTTGCCTGCTCTTCTCTTCCTTGAACAAAATCTGAAAGCAGATCCATCAGGGTGAACTTATTTCTGCATCACTTAAAAGGGTATTCAAAAAGAGGCTCCCCTTCCTTAAAATACATAAAGAGACGAAAATCATCCCCTGATGATTTGTTCCGGAAAACTGTTTTCCAGGGACCCAAATACCATTTTCCGAGGAAACTCTTTGACTTCCAAGTGCATCGATGAGACGATGAAGCTGGCGGGAATGCATTACCTCCACGTTACCCTGAAACCCATCATAGAGGAGGTGAGTCGGGTCTCTGCAAACCCCAGCTGCAAGTCCCAGCTGTTGCGACATTGCTGAGGAGACAAGGATTCCTCTGGAAGCCACTGGTTTTGTTTTTTTTTTTAATTGTGAAATATAACATATGTACAAAAAACCCCCCAATAAGTTCCCAAGTATATTTTAACAAGTTAGTTATAGGACAGATTTTAAAGTTTGGTATCGGTTACAGTTCCACATTTTTCCATTTTTAATTCTAGCTGCTCCAGGACACTGGAGACCAAAAGAAATATCAATATAAAGATTCAGCAGTCATACTCATTTATTCAATCCTATCTGGAAACCAATGTTTTTATGGTAAAAGATGACACACAGAGAAAAAAAGTACATAAAACAGGTATCCAGTTTAATTTTAATATCAACCTTATTTTTAAAAAAGCCTCATTGCAGGGACAGCATTTTTGGCAAGAAAGTTCCATGTGTATTCCAGAATCTTCCTCCTTTTCATTATCTCTCTGGTACAATATGATTGTTCCTTTTCCAGGGTAGAAACTGATTGACACATTTAAACCACACATTTCCTTTCTAAATGATTCAGGGCTTCCTTACCTAACCTGTGAAATGTGATACCTTGTCAGGCAGCATTTCCCTCAGAAGAGTTTCATAAAAAATAGGCTCTTTTCAAATGAGTGAGAATTTAAAATAGCATCCTGGTTTGGTCTGTGGGCAGAATCATTTCAACATTTGGAAGTAAAAATGCCATTAAAGCATTATGCAACTTAATCTCCTGTGAAATGATGCAAAGCGATCTTCAGAAAAGTACTGTTTATCTAATACTGACTCAAGACTGTACACCTTACCAATTATTGGGGTACATTATTTTACTACTCCTTCCAGCAGTTGTGTGAAGTAGATGCAGCTATCATCCTCCTTTTCAGCTGAGGAGGTGAGGTAGGAAGTCCGACGAGTGGCCCTGTGAGTGTTGGGTCTGGATTTCAGAGCCATACTGGCCTCACGAGCTTCAGTGCTGCGGATTTATCTGCTTGGCGCTCATGGTTTGGGTCTCAGTGAGGCCTGGCGCTCTGAGCCCATTCCAAGTCTGCTCCCAGAACCTGTCTGTTATACTCATTGCTTTAAATGTTCTTTTTAGATCTGCCAAAGCCACAAATCTTGTGAAGTTGACCCTGTAAAGTTAAAAGATGGTGAAAACCTTGAAAACAACATGGTAAGACATTCTTCTATTTTGTTCAAGAACACATTTTCCAAAGCCAGACACCTGCTTTGAGGTTTCTCATTTTTGTGTCCATGTATGGACTCTGTTTTGCTTCGAGAGTTCAGGACAGGGTGGGGAATGAGCCTGGTTGACACTTTGCACAGCGGGTGACCACTAGAATCTTGAAATGGAAATGTTTGCATCATCCATCTTTAGCTCCGAGTTTAGTGAACTATTTTTCAACTGGTCTAAGATTATCAGTCCCAGAACAACAACTACATCAGCTTTCATAGCTCTGGATTTCTTTCACACTACCTAACATGGCCTGCGTGGACTTCTCCGCTCAGCTTCTGCTCCCCTGCCCTCTTCCTCATCTCCTGGAATGACCTGGAAGCTGTCCCATAGAGTTGGCCTCATGTGACGATGGATCTCCTGTCCTTTTCCTCTATCTCAACAAAATCCAACACCTTGCAGTCCTCCTGGGAGCTATGTCCTATTTTTAAAAAAACACGCACAACTCACTGACTTGACACTTCACCCCAAAGTTTAATCTCATGCACAACTCCCTGATTTTGACACTTCACCCCAAAGTTTAATCTTTTCATGTGATTTCTCCATGTCAGGCCATGAGGCTAAGTTCTTGCCCTCTGGGAACTGCATCCAAATGAATTTTAATTCTATACTTAGTTGATGTCAGGGGTAGGGAAGAGAGAAGCAATGTGCTTTATTCCCCACATCCCCCAGTATTAAAATGGATAATTATTTTCATCATAAAATATTGTAATTATTCAATCCATATTTTAAGAGGAGTTTTTTTCATGTACTGGGAAGCGTAGCTTTTGTGCAGTGAATGTATAAAGCACCTGTACAGTTCAAGGAGTGGTAATAAAACGGATTTTTTGAGATGGGGCCAATGAAGAAGGCGATCAGGGAAAGGCATTCCAGGCAGAGGGAACAGCATAGCCAAGTGCACAGAGGATGAAATGTGTAATGAGTCCAAGTTGTGCAAGGGTAGTGTGGGGAGAGGTAAGGAGGGGAGGGCTGGGTCCTGAAGGGCCTTGCCGGAGCTTGAGACGGCTTTATACTGCAGGTGAGAAGGAGGAAGCTGCTAGGGAGTTTCTAAGGCAGGACAGTGATGTGGTCAAATTTGTCTGGGAGAAAGCTCCCTCTGGCAGCCTTGCAGGGAATGATGTAGACGGGGAGGGAACTGGAGGCCACAGGCCTATAGGGGATGGTGGATTAGGGAATTGGGGAAGCCAGGGAGTCAGCCCAGTGAGACCCAATCAAGGTCAGGTGGGAGAAGTTGATGCTCCCATCCCTCAGTCTGTCCATCCATCCTTCAATCCATCCATCCATTCATACATCCAGTGTGTACCATGCAGCTATTGTGTACCAGTCACTGTTTGGGAACTGGACAAACAGCAGTGGACAAAAGACAAAAGTCCCTGCCCCGAGGGCACATCCACTCTCGCGCAGTGGACGAGAAACAATCCCATGAGGTATTAGAAGTTGGCCAGAGTTATGGAGAGGAAGGCCTCGCTGAGAAGGTGACATTTGAGCAAAGTGCCCCTCCCTGGAAGAGGTCACTTAGGTTTAGGTTTGATGTTGTCTCTTAAGCATAACTCCCCCACCCCGTAGCCAACCCTGTCGAGGGCCCTGGCTGTGTATCAGGACACGGGCTGGGTCCTCATGGCTGCAGCCCACGTGACGGCCCTGGGAGCATGACCCTTGGCCCCTACAGACCCCGCTTCCTGCCCCCTCAGCCAGGGCAGTGATGCCTGGGGCAGGCCATCGGGGGGCCACGCGGGGGGAGAGAACCCAAGTCCAAGATGGGGCCCTTCGGCTCCCAGCACTGCAGTGCCTCCCCATCGGCCGGTGCCACCTCGGGCTCCACGCTGCGATGTTTTCCCCGCTGCAGGAGAACCTGAGGCAGTATGTGGATCGCATCTTTAACGTGATCACCAAGTCCGGAGTGAGCTGCCCAACCGTCATGTGCGACATTTTCTTTTCCTTGAGAGAGTCAGCTGCCAAGCGCTTCCAAGGTGAGTCGCTCTTCCGTGGAATGCGCTTAACACTGGCTAAAAATAACTGCAGTCCCTCACTGAGTAATTATCTTCCCACCTGCCATCTGTCTGACAGTTTGCACTGACTTAAAAACAACAGAGAAAGGCATTTCAGAGTCTCACAGACAGCGCTGAATGAGCACGGTTCTAACACATGGCATGCTGGTCTCGAAGGCCGGCCTGGATCTAGAATCAGTGGATGGACGTCAGAGCACAGATGGAGTCTAGATGGTTCTGCCGGGAAGTCAGTACCCTCCTGACCAATATTTCCTAATTCCTCTTTCCAGTTGGCCCCTTCTGGGTGAGCTGTCAAAATCCCAGGGCTTCCAGCCATCTGGGACCAGGAAGGCCTTGCTGGCAGAGCTTTCTCATGGTTTTTATTTTCGGAATGGAATGTTAACTCACTCTGCGTTCGGGCCCTCTCCAGTTTGGAGAAGCTGTTCCTTCGCCCCATTTTCCCAACAGTTCCTTCTTGCGATAGATTGGGAGGCATTGTTTAGTACTGTATATATCCCAGAATCCTGGGCATCTCTGTATTTCCAAGGACGAAATGAATCCGTTGGGGATAGCCCCTTCACCCCTTTGCCTGCTCATCCAACATCAGAAGAAACTAGAAAGAATGGCTTAAGCATTTCGGGAACTGGGAAATGAGGGATTTCCCAGGGATCTGAGTGTAGTGTTTTTGAAATTCCTGCTTTTAACGATGCTGGATCCCTCGGTGAGTCACCAGCAGCCACCCTGCGCAGAGTTCCCTGCTAGCAAAACAAAGGGAAGGAAATGTTTCTGCCCTAACTGCAGGGACAGTGTGCATGGTAACTCCCGAGCCTTGGGACACAGGATATAGTCAGAGTCTACGGAAGGGCAGCTTCTTGGAAACCATCTTTCATTAAGGGCTTTTGAGAGGGAAAGCAGCCTCCTACATGCCTTGCTCCCTTTTCCTGGTCAATTTGCCAGTTCCTTCCTTTGTGATCCTGCAAATAGGCCTGAGGGGTATCTTGCTGGCCTTGAGAAACCCACAGAAAACCATTGGCTTCCCAAACTTCCAGAGCATTCCCTGCGGTCCAGAGAGAACAGCTTTGGTCTTGGAAACCCCAGCCCCCTTCTTCCACAGCTGAGTGGATGGCACTGGCATTTGCTCTCCCTTATGGCAGAACTCGGGGTCCAGATGCTTCCCCAAGCCATGGATGTCCCTGGCTGGCTCTCCAAGAAGCCCAGGCTCCTTAGATCATGGGGGCAGCGTGTACTGGTCTCAGGAAGGCAGTTACCAAATGTGTCTCAGCAGGCTTCAGATCCTTTTGGAATAAGATGGTAATAATTCAATAATAAATAAGCATACCCTCATCCCCCAGATGTGAATATATCCACAGATAATGATGATTTCCCTTGTTCCACCACCAGGGACCTGTCAGTTGATCTAACATCTGTTTACCAGCCTCAACTACCAAACCTATGCTGGGCTTGAGACTCCAAGCTCTTCCCTGAAGAACTCACTCTTAAATGACAGTCAACACGGGAAAGAAAGAGGGAGGGGGGGAACTGTAGGCAGTCTTTATGAAATGCTCATTGGAGAAGCGAATTATACTAAATGATAAAGCACCTGTGAGGCGTGTGATCTCTCGAAAGCCTGGTGAAATAGCTTTTCCTTTTTTTGCTGGTGACAGATGACCTGGATGTGAGGTACACGGCCGTGAGTAGCTTCATTTTCCTGAGGTTCTTTGCTCCTGCCATTCTCTCCCCCAACCTCTTCCAGCTCACCCCTCACCACACGGTAAGTGAGCCTTGGAACGCTTCTTATGCTGTCGGTCCCTATAAATTTGCAGGGACCATCGAGCTTGGCACCAGGTTCTTGCAGAGTTGTGCTGGCAAAGGAAAGATGCAAAGCTGTTGTTCTTGGGGCCGTTATATTGCAGAATGCATTATTAGCACGTCACACACCTGTAACTCCCTTCATCTACAGGAAGGTTTAGCTACCTGTCTGCTTTAAGTTGCATTAGCTCTGATTAACTATGTTTTGGAGGGAATGAATACTGTTTCAAAAAAATATTTGGACGGTTTGACCAAGCTTTTAACTGCTAGTCTCTATTATTATGTCTGTACCCCCCACCCCATAGGAAAAAAAATGGAGTGTTTATGATTATGTATAAATATTTATTCAATCAACAAATATTTACTGAATATCTGCTATGCACTGGGAGCTGGGGATACAGCAGTAGCCAAAAGAGACTCAGCTTTGATGGAGCACACATTCTTTTGGAATGTGACAAATACTAACAGATAAGCAGATAGAAACATAATGTGCCAAGTGGTGACAAGTGCTTGGAAGAAAAATGAGCCAGGGTAAGGGGATTACAGAATGGTGGGTCCATTCACAGGGTTTTCATTGTGGCTGTTGCTTTTATGTTAAACCCTCCAGACCTTTTAAAGGGTAAAGATAAATCCACCAGACATTGTTACCTGGGAGACTCAAAACTGGTAACACAAATAAACCTACAGGATGCTTCTGATTTTAAGATGCTACTTTTGCCTTTTGGGCAGGGAGGGCTGATTTAAAGCAGCATTTCCCAAACTTTGCTGTGCATAGGAACCCCCAGGCATCCTGCTGAGCTGCAAGGTCAGGAGATCTGGGTGGGCACCTGAGATTTTTGCATTTTTAACAAACTGCCGGGTGATACCAAAGCTACTCTTTGGTCCACAGCCGACTCTTTAAGTAGCAAGGCTTTTAAATGAACCCCTTTCCAAATACAGTGCCAGCCTTGGCTTCTGCAGACTTTGTTTGCATATTTATTGCTGTTTACTCACAGACAGTGTGTGTACACCCTCGTTGCAGCATTTTAGATTATGTCATTCATTTTGTCAGCTGTGTAAGTCTGGGATCAATCACAATATTTATACCGAAATTGGAAGGAAAGTAACATTTCTCTTTTCCTATCTTCAATAGGACCCGCAGACTTCTAGAACTTTGACACTTATCTCAAAGACCATTCAAACTCTCGGCAGCTTATCCAAATCAAAATCTGTAAGTCTTTTATTTTGACCATTTTCACTCTTTAAGAACACTTTCATTTTTTATCTCTTTAGAAATATGACTGAAATATTTTACGTGAAAAAGAAGTACAATTAGAACCTGTTTACGAGGATAAAGAAAAATAATAAAGCTGCCCCCCACTCAACCAATGCAAGAAGTAGAACATTTCCAGGGCCTTCCACGCTGCCTCTTTGCCTCTGCCACAGTGTAATATTTTGCTTTTTGAGAAGGAAAATAATGATAGCACGTGGTGCTTTCTTCATAGCCTGAGTGGAGTGGCCATATAAATCCAATTTATATCAATAGATGTGGAAGGTGGTTGAACCTCATCAATTTAGTGCTGGCATTGGGTCCTGGACAGAAAGCGCTTATTCTAAATTGAGAAAGCAGGGCCTCTTCCTCCCAGCTTTGCTACTAGTGGGAACCCCCCCTCCCCCCAGATGTAGCAAACTGGGCAGATCACATTGACCTGGAGCATCTGAGGACCCCGCGGACTCTAGGGAACAAGGTCCCTAGAGGGTGGTCGGGGGCTTCTCTGCCCATGTGCCCTCGACCCACAACTCAGCTTCTCTTCCTGGCCGGAGGGGAGGTGGAGCATCCCTGCCTCTGCCTGACTCCTGGGCACACATATTCATGTTACTCCTTTTGATAACAAATCTATTCTTCTTCTTCAGCCACTGCTGTCCATTTTAGACTGGTTTTGCCTATTTTAAGATGTTGGTTCTGGAGGACAAGGTGGTCCCATGAGATGGCTTTCCTCTCCAGCAGTTGCCCCATTTTTCCAGTAGAAGATACCTAACGATTGGCAGTTTTGAGGAAGTTTTATGCTCACATTTTGCAAAAAAATAACACGGCAACCTTGATGACTGTGTGCCCTGGGGACAGAGCCCAGAGCATGGGGGCCTTCCCAGTGCCCTCTCAGTTCTAGCGGGAAAGGATTCAACAGTAGCTAGCTGGAGGTCCCCATACCCCAGCCTTCCTTGCTGGGGTTTATGAGGATAAACTGTTCCTCGTGGTGACCCCAAATTAGGGCTGTGGGTGAACCAGGGCCACCCCATGGCAGATGACCAGCCCTCCTCCATGGCAAACCCTCCAGTTTCTCTGAGTTACAGTCAAATAGAAGACTGAGTGTGTCTAACGGGTAGGCTGGCTTGTTCTAATTCCTCCATCCAGTCAACTCCAGTTCTTGTTTGGCTGGAAACTCTTGGCTGAACAAGCAAGCTTCTGTGCTGGAGCCTAACATCTAACATCTCCACAAAACCCGCCTCATTTTCATATTCAGAAAATGATCAAATAAAGTGGTATTAAATCAGAGTGTGGGACATCTAGGAAGGTTTCTTCGAAAGGCCTCCTGACTAAATTGCTGTGGTTTGCCAACTGATCGTGACCCCATCTACTTCCATAGCACCTTTTTGACACCTTCTCCACATACCCCCTTCATCATGCCTCAGAGAAGCCCCTAGAAGGGTAGGTTCCGTGACCCCCCCCCCAGTTTGAAAATGAGAAATCTGATGCAGAAAGAGGCTCTGTGGTCAATATGAGGTCCAAGGAGAAGATGTGGCACCATCAGTGCCAGAAGCCAGGGCTTCTGACACCAACTGCACATGCGAGCCCATCTCCTAGAGGGCCAATTCCAACAACTTCCCAACCCCCAAAGTCCAGATTCTAGCGAACAAATTCAGGGAAAGGGGATTTAGTCGTTTTTACCAAAACCTTAACGAAGGTTTTGGTATGTTTGTTTTTTTTTTTAACTTTTTTGTTGTATAGTATAGCATATATACAAAGCAAAAAAATAAAAAAGCAATAGTTTTCAAAGCACTCTTCAACACGTAGTTACAGGGTGGCTCCCAGAGTTTGTCATGGGCTACCATACCATCCTCTCAGATTTTTCCTTCTAGCTGCTCCAGATATATAGGAGGCTTTAAAGAAATAGATATTTTTTTATCATCGCAATCGACTTCTTTTTTCTTTTTTGTGAAATATCACGTACATCTGAAAAAACAGTAAATTTCAAAGCACAGCACCGCAATTAGTTGTAGAACAGAGTTCAGAGTTTGGTATGGGTTACAATTCCACAATTTTAGTTTTTACTTCTAGCTGCTCTAGGATACTGGAAACTAAAAGAGGTATCAATTTAATAATTCGGCATTCATATTCATTTGTTAACTCCTATCTTCTCTGTATAACTCCACCATCACCCCAAAGGGTTCTTCTTAAGAACCCATCAGAGGGTTCTTTCAAATAGCTTTAAAAAATACAGTTCAAATCGAATTGATCTTATGTGAACATTTTAACCTATTTCTATGATGATTTAAGGTCAATTATACCTGAGCTAAAATCTCTCAGCACTTGATACTCTGTATCATTTCCCCTACCAGAGCTGAGATCTTCAGTTTGTTTAATTACCATAAATCAGACTTATCATAATTCATACCTATAGATTTGTTAGCTTTGGGCTATGAGCCAAGACATTTTCAAACCTTCGTTAAGTAACCTGTTTTGTTTTAGGCCAGTTTTAAGGAGTCTTACATGGCCACATTTTATGAATTCTTCAATGAGCAGAAATATGCTGATGCAGTTAAAAATGTAAGTATTGACCTTAATTAACATGTACCTAGTTTCCGCCATATCATATGTTGTTCCTAAGAGACAGAGTTATGTTGGTTTGTTTTTTAATTGGGGGGAAATTCATATAACATAAAATTAACCATTAATTATTTTTAAGTGCAAAACCCAATGGCTGTCATGGTTTACAGGCTGTTAAGACAAATACCACACAGTGGTTTAGCTTAAACAGCAGAAATGTATTGGCTGTCAGTTTCAGAGGCCAGAAGGCTTGCTTGCATACAAGGTTGGTAGTTGGCTGGCTCACAGTCCTTGGGTTCCTTGGATTTCCCATCCCAAAGTGATGTCCTCTTGTTTCTCTTCTGGGTTCTGTTGACCTCTAACTCCTCCCCATGACATTCTCTTCCATGTCCAATTGCCTTTGCTTATAAGGACTTCGGCCTTATGGGATTAAGGCTCGCCTCTTTCAGTTTGGGCTCAATTTAACTAATACCTTCTTCAAAGATCCTGTTTGAAGAACTCACCCCACAGGTACAGGGGCTGGGAGCTGAGCATGCCTTTTGTGGGAAACACGGTTCGGTCCCCAGCAGCGGCACTTAGTATAGTCACAGTGTTGTGTGGCCATCTCTTCTATTTCCATGACATTTTCATCACCCCCAAGCAGAACTGTTTTTGAACTCTTTTTGGCATGCCTCCCATCTGAAATCTGATATTTTGTGGCTCTCATACTTTACTTTTGATGTCTAAATTCTTCCTTTGAAGCCAACTTTCCCTTTATACCTGCATAGAATATTGCCGTAGTGCCCTACTCCAAAGCCTTAGGTCTCTGGGCCTACCACCCCTTTTTTTTCTATGAGTTTCTATACTCTGAGGACCCCAAATGCCTTATGAAGAAGAGTTGTAGAGATCCTGGGGACCCCAAACCCAAATTTAGGGATAGAGTTCTTGGGGAAGAATCTCTACTGATTCCTGAATTTTGTTTTCTGCTATTTAGAAGCAATCGCAAAGATGTCCCTCAAATAAATTTAAAAGCATGGATATAGAAGAGAAAGGAAGGGGCTGGAACTAGGACCAACCACCATTTTTTGGCCTTTTTAGCCATCAGTTGATTGAATTAATCCAAATAAGTTATGCAGCAGTCAAATTGAGCAGAGAGGCCCCCTGCCCCACTCCCACCAGTGCAACAGGGGGAAATTCGTTATAGAAACATGTGCATGTGGTGGTAGAAGAGAGGCCCACCTTGGCAGACAGTGGGTAGGGCTCTCGGTAAGTGCTATACCCTCCACTGCTGAAGACCTTCTCATCAAGGGTTCAGTGATGCCTCAGATTCCACCATTAGAGATTCATCTTTGGGCCTCAGATTCCACCATTAGAGATTCATCTCTAGGTGGTACTATAGCCTGGCTCCACTTCTGTGAGAATAACCTGATGGCCTTTCACATTAGGGTGGGGCAGAAATAACAACATGAGGGCATGGATGAGACCTTCCCTGGAAGGGTTAATGGGCCAAGGTAAGTGGTGGGTGACTTGAAGCTTTTCTTTACTATGATGGAAGCAAGAACAGAACTCACAAGATTCTCACAGAAGAACTGATTTTCTGGGAGCCCCTCCTGTGCCTCCCTTCCCAACTTTTCCTGTCTTTGCTTATATCAGAGAGAAGACGCAGCACATCCTGATGCCATCATCTCCATAAGAATGAATAGACTTTTAATGTACCCTTTCCCTTGTAACAATCTGATTTCTTTCCCACTTAAGTTCTTAGAATTGATTTCATCCTCTGGGAGAAGAGACCACAAAAGCATAGAGCAGCCCATCCTGCTTAAAGAAGGGTAAGGACTCAGCATGCTGGAGCCAGAGTGGAAATGAGAAAAATGTGATGGATGTGGGGCTTCCCTTCCCCACCGCCCACCCCTGCAACAGATCTTCTTAAAACTATTTTAATTAATTTTCCTTTTTATTTCAAAATTTCCCTTAAGATTCCCAGAAGTAGGAGCAATTCCATTGATCTCAACCCAATTAATACATTGTTCTAAAGCCACTAAATGGGACTGTATCTGGCCCCCACGGCTGATGGTTTCACATACGAAAGGGCAATCTGGGGCCCTTTGTTGATCCTTTGGCCTTGAACCACCAATTACCTGTCTTGGGGGACTTAGGAGAAACGGGGCCTCTTTTGTCCATCGCTAAAATCTCATTCCTCACTAAGCTCCACCTAAGATGTTAATAAGATTTGGGCACCTTTTATTTTCATTTCTCTTTTCCCCATTCTTTGTTGTGTTTGCAAAGAGTGAAAAGATGCCCATCAGTAGGCGGAGAAGGAAGACAAAAGTCTGCTCACTCCAGAGAGAGTCTGAGTTACTCCTGAATAATCAACAGTCTCTGCCAGAATTTGTTGTGATGTTCTTTCACATCCTTGGGTTCGAGGCTTTACCTTCCCATCTGCTATGAAAGACAGGGGTCAATACAATGCATCTAAAAAGGTCCTATACCAGAAAACCAGAGAGTTGGAAGCAACAGTAATGGAAATTTGGTCCGACTTAACTTCAGCCTGGGAATTAATTCTGCTCTGGTGTTCTTGGCGGCCTTCGTTTTCCCACTGGCCATGAACAAAGCCGTGCACAAGATCGCCTGCGGCTTGCTTCTCGCGCTGTTAGGAACCCCGCCCCCTTCTAATTCCTCCTCATGTCCATCATGTGACATAGTTTCCGGATCCCCATCAGTGTCTCCGGTCTCTGCATTGTCCATCCTGCCTTGGAGCCAGATTGAGTCACACTTAAGTATCCACAGACTGTCATTGGACCACAACCTAATAGCATTATTGTCATTATGATTTCCCTTCCGATGAACTTGCTTTAACTTACGTATGTCTTAAGCAATAATATCTGTTCTATTAAGAGTATTGTCCTGGTTACATATTCTTCTAATGGACATGAAATAAATTCACATCTTTCAAAGTAGGAAATACCCACTATATACTCCCAAAGATCGTTTGGTTCCTTATAAGGATTTCCATACCATACGTTCAGAAACTCTGCTTTAAATAAAGGTGGACACAGCCACACCTGTGAAGAGTACAGTGGGACCACCACGTCCTTTGTGCTCCTCACTGGGCTTTTCCTGGTGCCACTGACAAGTACAGTCCGTCTCCTCGGCACCGGCCTCGTACTCTGATTCATACGGAGGTTTTGGACAGCTGAGATGCTTGAGATTTTTTGACCCATGAATCAAGACTCCCCTTTCTATACTTCCCTATATCATGTCCTAAAATCAAGTGTAGCGCTTTGCATTTACCCCTACAATGTCGTCTTGGTGGTTTGGACCTATCATTTCTGCTTTTGAGAGCTTCTGGATCAACCAGCCTGCCCTTCTTGGCCTGTGCCAATTCGATAGCCATACGTTATCTATAGCCATCCTACCTTCAATAGGTGGTAATAACTGGCGCTTAGTGAGAGCTTTCTCTGTGCTGCTGAGCCATGTGCTTCTCCTGTTGCACAGGAGACGAGCAGGTACCCCAGGGACGCCGTCACCTACCAGGTCTCTGAAACAGATCCTCGTGCACTTTGATGCTTAACATTCATTTGTTGATTTGAATTTATTCTGCTTACATAGAACCAAAATGTTTTCGCTTTAATCTGAATCTTTCTGCATCATTCACTAATGATTTTTAAAACCACTACCTTCCCAACCCCATCTATTAAATTTGATCCCAGTTAGAAATACTCTCCTGATTTAAGAGGTACCTGACCCAAAACCTTGCAGTTAGTGGATCCTCAATAAATATGTTTTCAATAAAAGAACCTGGCAGACTTTTCTCCAGTCAGTGCTTGAATGCTACACGTCTTCTCCACCTTAAATGGGCGATTGATGGTTTCTAGAGGTGTTGTATATAATTAAATTCATGTTAAACATCTTACATATTTAAGGTCCCAAGGAAATTATATTTTCAAAGCAATCCTATACCTAAAAATATTTATAGTAAGAATTTTTACCCTCTAATTTAACTAATTTAATTGAATGATCCAGAATTTTTGAAAAATTATTTTAACTTTGTGGACCTTGGGCCCATGTACATAGTTTGCCCCGCAAGTGGAATCCTCACTGGTCCATGCAAATCCTCTCTTGGATGCTCCCACTCTCAGGATTTGTTGTGTGTTATTCTCACCCACCTGCATAAGTTTATTTGCATGTATATGTTTCTCTATTCTGTGCATACTTGTTTTGAATTTACATTTACCCTTAACTTACTTTTCCATTCCCTTACTGATGGATGGTCAAGTTGCCTCCAACTCTGCTCCTTTAAACACTGAGCAATAAACATCGTCCTGTATATCTTTTTTTTTTCTTTTACATGGGTAGGCACCAGGAATCGAACCCTCCTGTATATCTTGAATACATCTGTGCAAAAGTTTCTTTGACCCCATGTCTTGATATATAATGATTACCTAAATCAAGCTTGTTAGCCTCCCATTTCAGTTCCTTAGCATCATTGTACATTCCATGTTTTTTTAAAGTGAAATATGTATTCACGATTTTCTTTCTATTTTCCTCACTCCCACCCACCCCCAACTTTGCTTTTCTTATTATTTTTCCTACTCTGTCTTCCATTTCCTTTGGTCTGATTATTTTTTCTGTCTCTCCCTGCTCAGCATGCTGGCTGCTGAGTTAAGGACTCTTATACTAACAATGCAGACAATTGATCATAATAGTCCACCCAGGGAAGGTGTCAGGAGTCAGTTGCATGTCCCTTGAGCTGGAGGAAGGTCTGTAGAGCTTGTGAGAAACACCTACAGGCAGGTTTGACTGGACATGGGGGAGGATGCTGTGGCTCTTTGGCATGTTTGGATGCCATTAGCAAACCTACTAGTCGAAGCCTCAAGCCACGTTCCTCAGTCAAGGAGCCTGGCTTTACCCCTGTGCTGCTCTGGTTTCCAGGAACACCCTTGTCCACAAACAGAATGCTTTCCAAGAAGTGGAGCATTGCCTGTGGAGTTTGGCAGATACGTGTCAAGAAAGCTGTGGTCAAATATAAGTCCTATTAGTGTACATTCCCTTTGACTCTTTGCGGAACTCTTTGCCAGGTCTCTGGATTTTCCTGTGTCTCCTACTCTTTGTGAAGCTTTTCATTTAGAAGGGAAGAGTCCTGTGTGATACTGCAAAAGTGAGTCTGTTACTCAGGCGTCAAGAGCCAGTTCCCTGGCTTCTTCTCCATGTGTGTTTTAAGTTTCCACCTTTTTGATGGTCTATTTCAGTTTGCAAACCTTTCCTACCTCAACCTGTTTTCTTAGACTTTACTTAAAGTCTGCTTTTCCTGAATCTTAAGGAACATGATGACAAGTGCTGGCAGCCTTCATGGTGAGTCTAACTAGCAGTTGGTGAAATGGAACCCAAATCCTATGTCCTTCCAACCAAATATCCCGATGGTCTGTCATACTTTGGGTCACAGGGAAGAAGGGACTTGCCTCCTCGAGAACTCTGACACCAGGAAGTACTCAAATACATGTACACCTTGCTTACAAAAGCAATTTCCAAATGTAGGACTGGCTTGGAAGAGAGAGGGCACCGTCTCCATCTCTTCCAGGTCCTCTAGGATAGGTAGGGAGCATCTCTGCCTCCCATGACTTGGTGTCGAGAAGCCAGTGGGCCCTCTGAAGTTGGGTCCATGGTGCAATCATTTTTCGACTCCATGCCAGTGATGTTTACTTTCTTGTCTTGTCTGGTTCTTCTATTTTATGGGATACTGGAAGCAACGGGAAGAGGTAGGGTCATCCATTTACTTGTAACTGAGGTCCCTGTTTCTTTGCTGCTCCATAAATTTCCCTTAATCAGAGATGGCTCTTTGGCCCTTTCTGTTCAGAAGTATTGGGGTAAAGCAGAAGCCTGCACACGAAATGGTTAAGTACTGAAGGGAGTGGGTAATTTGGATATACAAAAGCATGCAATATCCACAATACAGTAGATAAAGGATTTGTTAATGAGTTGTTTCAAACCCCCCTGACTTTGCTTTCCAAAAGACACTTACTCATGGTGCTGTGAAACTGTTGCTAGCACATTTCTTTCTAAGAGCATTGCTTGTTGATATTTTTAGTAACATAGAATGCTGTTGAAAGAGTAAGGATGGAAGATTGGGAGAGGTTGGCTGTTTTCTTGGAGGTCTTAATAAAAATCATTGCCATCACCCACGCGTAACTTAAAGTTAACACTATGACGAGGGCTAAGTCCTTCAAAAGTGAAGGCCTTTAAAAAAAATTTTTTTTAATACAAATTTATTAAGATATATTCATATACCATATAGTCCATCCAAATCAATAGCTCACAGTATCATCATATAGTTGTGTATTTATCACCACAATCAATTTTAGAATGTTTTCATTACTCCAAAACAGAGAGAAAACCCAAAACATCCTATACTCCTTATTCCCCTGTCATTGCTCTTTAATAAATAATTATTAATATTCTTAATATTTCTTTTCATATATTTTTATACAATTGTACCATATGTTTTTTATACAGTTGTATTGTACCATATATTTTTATACAATTGTATTATACCATGTAATGCTCTGAAGTACACAGTCAGTGGTTCTCAGTACCATCATATAGTTGTACATTCATCCCTGCAGCCAATTTTTGAACATTTTCATTACTCCAAAAAAAAGAATAAAAATTAAAATTAAGGAAAAAACCAGAATGTCATTTGCCCCTCATCCCACCCCTATTATGTATTTACTTTCTTACTCATCTGTCCATACACTGGATAAAGGGAGTGTTAGTCACAAAGTTTTCATAATCACACATCACACCGTGAAAGCTGTAAAACTATATAATCATCTTCAAGAATCAAGGCTACTGGATTACAATTCAACAGTTTCTAGTATTTCCATCTAGCTATTCTAATACACTAAAAACTAAAAATGTATACCATATAATATATAACAATCACCTCCAGAATAACCTCTTGACTCTATTTGAAATCTCTCAGCCATTGACATTTTTTTCTGTTTCATTTCTCTTCCCCCTTTTGGTCAAGAAGCCTTTCTCAATCCCACGATGCCAGGGCCAGGCTCATCCTCAGGAGTCTTGTCCCATGTTGCCAGGGAGATTTATACCCCTGATGGTCATGTTCCACTTGAGTTTACCTTCAGAGTTGGCTTGGAGAGAGAGGCCATATCCAAGCAACAAAAGACGTTTTCTGGGGGTAACTCTTAGGCATGACTATAAGTAGGCTTAGCTTAGAGTTAGCTTGGAGAGAGAGGCCACATCCGAGCAACAAAAGATGTTTTCTGGGGTAACTCTTAGGCATGACTATAAGTAGGCTTAGCTTCTCCTTTGCAGGAATAAGTTTCATAAGGCCAAGCCCCAAGGTCGGGAGCTTGGCCTATTAAATTGGTAGTTCCAATGCTTGCAAGACTATCAGGAATTCCCCAAGTGAGGAAGTTTAATATTTCCACTTTTTCCCCAGTCCCTGAAGGGGACTTTGCAAATCCCTTATTATTTTCTGCCCAGATTACTCTGGGATGTATCGGAGCATCGCACAAACCTATACAACAACAAACCCTCACTCCCATATAACACGATGTAATTATGGTGTTCAAATAAATTGACCATACAAGTTTGATTAGGTAGGAAATGCAAATTTTGCACCAAATAAGCATCTCTTCCTTTCATCTCACACAGAAGTTGAAGTTTGAAAACAATATCAGCCTTTACCCTTTAGTCTGATTTACCTTGGCCCTAACTAAATCAGCTTCATTCATATCTTTAATTGAAGTCTGGTCACTTCTTCAGCTTTTTTTAACAGTTGTTGTATGGGATAATGCTGACTTTCATAGCTGCAGAACTCCAGCTCTGAGTCTCAGGTGTCTCACAGATAGCTGAAGTTCCAGGGGACAGCCAGGTTGTACATAAAGAGCTCTGCATCTCAGAATATAGAAATAACTTTTACAACTCAGAAATAGATGTGGCTGCTGTAAGAGCTTACAATCTAGGAACCTTTCAATAAGTCATCCCCTGTTAACCTATGCCCCCGAATTCAATTCTCCAAGTTTGCACATTATAGTTAGTCCATATTAGTGAGGTATTATAATATTTGTCTTTTTGTTTCTGGCTTATTTCACTTAACATACTGTCCTCAAGATTCATTCATTCACTTGGTTGCATGCCTCACAACTTCATGCTTTCTTGTAGCTGCTGATTATTCCATTGTATGTATACCCAACAGTTCCATTCATCAATTGATGTACCCTTATAATACCCTCTTATTAGCACATAGCTTTGGTATATTGCTTTTCTTACATTTAATGGAAGCATATTACATTACTACTAACTGTAGACCCTAGTTTGCACTGATTGTATTTTTCCATATACCATCCCATTCTTAGCACCTTGCCATGTTGACATTCATTTGTTCACCCTCATGTAAAAGACATTCTTATAGTTGCACATTTCATCACCATCATTGTCTATTCTAAGTTTTGCTAAGTTATGCAGTCCCAGTCTTTCTCTTCTATCTTTCCTTCAATGTCATATATACCCTAGCCTTCCTCTTTCAACCATGCTCACTCTCAGCTTTGTTCAGTGTACTTAAAATATTGTGCTGCCCTCAGATAGTATTGTGCTGTCCATTTCTGGATCTTTACCATCAGTCCTGTTGAATATTCTTACTACTTCAGCATCAAATGCCCAATCTCAATGCTGTTTCTGTCTCCTGATAACCTGTGATCTCACCTTTAACTTTCAGAGTTCATGAATTAATTTTAGTTCATATTAGTCAGACCGTACAGTATTTGTCCTTTAATTTCTGACTAGTTTCACTCAACATAATGTCCTCGAGGTTCATCCACTTTGTTGCCTTTTTCATGACTTTATTCTATACCTTTATTTCATTCCTACACTCTTTTCCAAACCTCTCTCTCCTGTTTTTTCCCATCTCTTTAGTGTTCCCTTTAGTATTTGTTATAGAGCAAATCTCTTGTTCACAAACTCTCTTAGTGTCTATTTATATGAAAATATGTTAAACTCTTCCTCATATTTGAAGGACAGTTTTGCTGGGTATAGAATTCTTGGTTGGCAGTTTTTCTCTTTCAGTATCTTAAATGGTTGGCAGTTTTTCTCTTTCAGTATCTTAAATATATTATACCACTGCCTTCTCACCTCCATGGTTTCTGCTGAAAAATCCACTCATAATATTAGTGAGCTTCCCTTGTTTATGATGGATTGCTTTTCTCTTGCTACTTTCAGAATTCTCTCTTTATTTTTGACATTTGACTGTAATTAGTAAGTATCTTGGAGTAGGTCTATTAAGATCTATTCTGTTTGGGGTATACTCTGCTTCTTGGATCTGTAATTTTATGTCTTTCCTAAGAGTTGGGAAATTTTCAGTGATTATTTCCTCCATTATTCTTTCTGCCCCTTTTCACTTCTCTTCTCATTCTAGGACACCCATAAAATGAATATTTATGCACTTCAGTTTGTCATTCAGTTCCCTGAGACCCTGCTCGTATTTTTTCCATTCTTTTCCCTATCTAAAGGCTCTGTCCTCTAGTTCACTAATTGTTTCTTCTGCCTCTTCAAGTCTGCTGTTGTAAGTCTCCGTTGTGTTTTTCATCTCTTCTGTTGGGCCTTTTATTCCCATAAGTTCTGCCATCTGTTTCTTCAAGCTTTCAAATTCTTCTGTATGGTCACCCAGTGTCTTTTTTATCTCTTTCACCTCTTTGCCATATATTCCCTCAACTCATTGGCTTGATGTTTGTTTGACTTAGCATGTTTGTTTGAACATCTTTAATTAGTTGCTTCAACTCCTTTATCTTATTTGAAGTGTTAGTTTGTTCCTTTCACTGGCCCATATCTTTGTTTTTCCTAGTATGACTTGTAATTTTTTGCTGATATCTAGGCATCTGATTTCCTTGATTAGTTTATTCTGGAGGCCTCTTGCATTCTTTTTCTTATGGTATTCTTGTTGGTTGGCTTTGTTCTGTCTTTGGTCTTTAGTGTTCAATTCAGCTTATTCTAGACCTCTAACATAGCTTCTATTTAACTGATCAGAATTTTTCAGCTTTTGTTCTTCTGGCTCATACACTGCCTATATGGGACTCTTTTGAGGAGGGTCTCCCTAGATATGATCACCCCCAATCAGATTTTCCCTGACCAGGCAGGCCCAGGCTCAGGAGGAGGGTGTCATCAGTATAATGTTTCCCTGAGAATGAGACCTGGCAGGTTGTCTGACTTTCCTATGAAGCCTCTAGGTTCTGTACTTTTCCTAGCCTGCCAACAAGTGGCGCTTGTCTGCCTGTGGCTTCCCCCCCAGAATAAAGTGATGTGGTACCTTTAATTCTCAGCAGACCCTGTCCCTGCCAGGGGCGTGGAGGAGACAGAGGCTCAGGTGGAAGACAAGCTTAAGCTATTTCTGCCCCTGAGGTCTGAAGTCTTTAAATGAGGGCTAACGCTTGAGCTGGGCCCTGACCCACCTTTTCTTGGGGAAAGTTAGGCCCTTTAAGGAGTTATGGAAGATACACATTTTAGGGTATTCTCTCCCTCACTTGACTTATTACTTTGTCTCTTAGACCTATCTCAACTCATCCTTGCCTGGGTCAGTGCTCACAATTGACAATGCCTGAGTCTTTCTCTCTTGAGAATTCTGAGCTGTGATTTTGGCCCTTCCGTCCATTCCAGACTGGTGTATAATGTGTACCTGGTCCAGATGTCCCCCAGACAATTGTTCCAGACAGTTCCAGGCTACTTCCCAGCTGCTGTAGAGGACTAACCTGCTTTATGATTTTTAATCTTATCACTTGAAAATAAAATTATGCAGTATTAAAAATCCACCTTCTGCTTCTGGTATCAGAAACATGAAAAGCTGAGAGTTATTTGGGGTCCTGGGAGTGTGAGATGGCGACTGCGTGTTTGGATTCTGTATTGGAGTGGGGAGGGCAGCGCAAGACATAAGGAGGTGAGTGCAACCAGTGCATCTCGTTTACAACAGGTTCATGATTAAGAGGGCACAAGGAAGAAAACGCTTTGGAATGAAGAATTTTAAGAAAAGATGGTTTCGCCTGACAAACCATGAATTTACCTATCAGAAAAGCAAAGGTAACAAGAAAGGTTCGCTTTTTACTTGCTTTCACATTCCTTTAATCTAATGGACTACAAGCCTCGGTTATGCCCCTGCTGGGGTTAACTTCTGTTTTTCCAAAGAGAAAACTCAGAAGCAAAAAAGGAAGCGTTGACTGGAGCGGTGAGGATGCCAGCCCTCTCACGTCAGGCAGCCTGCTGTAGGAGGGGGGTCACTAAGAGTTGAGTTTTAAGCAAATTCAGAGTTCTTGGCTTCACCAAGGATTTTTGTTTTAATTTAAATCCATTTTGCTTTAGTTGTTCTGCTCTTTGGAAATGTGAGGAAAACTCAGTCTTTAGTGTAATCTAATTCCCTATAAAATTAAGAAATGCCAAAGTGATTATCTTCAATATATTTATTTATTTTTTTTTTACATGGGCAGGCACCAGGAATCGAACCTGGGTCCTCGGGCACAGCAGGCAGGCGTTCTTACCTGCTGAGCCACCATGGCCCACCCTCAATATATTCTTTATACCATTTCCCCACGTCTCTTTTCTCCTGCACTTTCCTTATCGTAGATGCCAGTATTACTGCTCCCTTCCCTTCCACCACCACCTTGTACCTGGAGCTATTCTTCTGCTTTCTTCCTGCCCCATTGTTCCTCTCCACCTTCGGAACCAGAAAACAAACACAAATCCCCTTCTTACCTTTGGGATATAACCATTAAAGAATATAGACCAAATGCTACCATTTAAATATATTCTTGAGGAAGGAAAGAAAGTGCTTTTGATTTGTTAAAGCTGTGCATCCTATTATCAGGGAAAAAAGTAGAAGAAATTTCTTTGTAAATAGCCTGGCCAATTTTCAGAGAGTAAAAATGTCCATGTTAGATATTTATATAGGTGAAATTTTGCTTCTGTAGTAGTTTTATTAGTGCATGGTTTGGAGTTGGGAAAGTGGTAGGGAGAGCAAGGATGAGTCCAAGTTGTAGAGATTGTGACCTAGTAGATCAGTGATAATTCGTTGTCCCAGTTTGGCTGTTTTCTCTCAGGATTTGGAATTGGCTCAGATCTAAATTATAAAATCTTGAGAAATCATTTCTCCTAAGAAGTTTGGGTAACATGTTTCCTGGAGGCAGTGAAACTTCAGCAAATTTATAAGATTTATATATACAAACATGGGTCCTGTGAGGAGTGGGGGAATACAAGAGCTCCATGGCCATGAATGAAAGGCCCCATGTGTAGCACACTAGTTCTGTGGACCTCAAAGGGGTCCCACAACCTGAGGTCCAGGTTGCGAGTCCTCTTCTCTGCCCCTGTTCCCCTCGGTCACTGCATGCCTTTGGCCTTCATTTGTCAGCTTCCTCACCTAGAGCTTCTGTTTTTATGAGAAGCCAGGAGAAGAGAACTGAATGAATTCTTCCTCACTGTCCTGCCCCATAGCTCCTTAGCAGAAGGGAACATGAGCTCATGCAGAAACCTTGCTGCCTGCCAAGGGAACCCAATCTGTGCTTATGCCTGAGGAATGCATGGCCTCTCTGGGGAGTTGGGCTAGAGCCGTTGGATTGAGAGCAAAGAGCCGAGCGCCACTGCCTTGTTCATTAACTTTTCTCTCTATGTTGGCCTCCTGCAGGAGACCAGCCTCTCTACAGCATTCCTATCGAGAACATTCTGGCAGTGGAGACTTTGGAGGAAGAGTCCTTCAAAATGAAAAACGTGAGTGCTGTTCTAAGGTTCTCTACCCATTGGTCATAGCGGCTCTAACTTGATTTCTTCTCTCTTCAGCCCTTCGTCCATCTGTCCTCTCTCTAAAAATGGACATGACTTCCTTTTTTCCCCTGCCAGAGGTATTCACAAGGAGCCATGTGATTTTTGTATCCAGACCATGCATCAAAGCATATCATCCCAGGGCCAGTAGAATCTGCTTTGGAGGTGGGACCAGAATTTTGGATCTTCCCTGAGAGGCTTACATGGGAAGTTCTGATGGAGCACGAGTGACACTTTTGAAAGACATCCAGAAACAGTCTCTGCAACTATTTTGGAATTAAAAAAAAAAAGGCTTTTTACTTTGATTTAAGTTCAAACATATAGAAAAATTATAAGAATAGAGTAAGGAACTCCCACATCCTTTATCACATTTACTAGTTATTTGTATTCTTTCCATTCGCTTAACTATATTCTTTCTTTCTCTCTGTGTGTATGTGTACACAAAATCTGTATTTTTTTTTCCTGAACCATTGAGGAATTAGTGGGTGATATATAAATACTTGAGACGATATTTCCTAAAACCAAGGACTTTTTTTTATGTAACCACAATACAGCTATCAAAATCATAAACCAATGAGCTTGATACAGCCTTTGTCTTTAGTTCAAAATCCACGTTGAGATTTTGGCACTTGTCCCAATAATGTTTCCTGTAGCTATTTCTTTTCCCTCAGGCCAGGATCCAATCCAGGATCACATATTATATTCAGTTGTGTTTTTCAGCCCTTTGATCTGGAACAGTCCTTCAGCCTTTCTTTGTATTTCTCTCCCTTGGCATATGTGAAGTGTGTAGTTCAATTACTTCGTAGACTGTCCCTCCATCTCGGTTTTTCTGGTGGTTCCCCTTGATTAGGTTCAGATTATGCATTTGGGCAGGAATAGCAGAGGTGAGGTTGGGTCCTTCGCAGTACATCGTAGGACGTTCGGGTGTTGGCTTCTCCCATTACTAGTGGTTTTCTTTGATCTCCTGGTTATGGTGGTGTCTGCCAGTTCTCTCAACTGTAATGCTATTGTTTTTCCTCTTGTAGTTAATAAATAATTTGTGGGAGGTACATTGAATTAAGTCAGTATCCTGTTCCCTCTCAAATTTCCATGCACTAGTTTTTGCATCCATGGTGATTTTCTAATTCCAGTGCTTCTTCTGTATTTTTTGTTGACTTTCTACTGTGAAAAAAATTCCGCTTGTCCACCATTAATTGATTCGGCTGTTTACTAATATTGTTATGGACGCATAGAGTCACATTTTATTCAATGGGCCATAATCCACCACTGCTACTACTATTATTATTATTATTATTATTATTATTATTATTATTATTTTGATGCTCAAATTGCCCCAGCGTTGGCCAGTGGGAATTGGTACAGTTTTTAAAAGCAGATGTAGTTCTCAGGCCACTGGTATATGGCACATATGCAAATTCTCTCCTAAAGAGGTGTAGTCATGGATTGGGTTTGCATGGAAGCCACCAAAGCAACATCTGCACAAGCCCACCTGTGACTTGTGTCCCACAGAGAATGGCAATAAGTTATTTTCAGTTGTTTCAAAGTCAGACTTTGAAACTAGGCCATGGAAGGGAAATAATTTGCTGTGGGCTCAGATGCAGGAAGACAATAGTAAAACTGTTAGCATTTAGATCCGTTTCTGATAACCGTCGAAACACTTTTAAAAAGCAGCCTCAGGAATCCCATTTTATATTTGCTGTCAGGATATTATGGAGGCTCACGTGGAGGTGGGGATTTTGAGAGCAGCCCACCCTTGGGAGCAGGCTGTAGGAGGGGGCACTGTCTGAAGACAATTTAAAAATGAACAGACTAGGGGGTGCAAGGGTGGTTCAGTGGTAGAATTCTCGCTTGCCATGCAGGAGACTCGGGTTCGATTCCCAACCCATGCACTTATCAAAAAACAAACAAACCAACAAAAAAATTCAACAAATAGTGCTGCAAAAATGGATACTCACATGAAAAAAAAATGAAATGTGACCTCCACCATACAGCATACGAAAAAAAAAGAAAAGAGCAGACTAAAAGTCAATCTGCTGCTTCTCATCCTTGGGTGCCACATTTGAAGCAACATCAAGGATAAAATCCGTTTCCCCTCCACCGTGTTACTCTGGTAGAGGACACTTCACCAGGCCTCTTCTTGCCCCTCTATGAAGCTCAATGGGAGAAACACATTTTTACATTAAGTGCTGGGACAAGCATTGTTTCTCCTGAGGGAACGGTATGTGGCCTTATGAGAGTTTTCTTTGAACATTTCCCTTGTAGCTTTATCCAGCAGGGAATTTAGCCCAGCTTTTGTAAGGGGCGCTGTGTGGAGAGTCCTGGAAAGAGAGAGCTTGGCCGGCAGCCCTGGCGTTGCATCCCAGCCTCGCCAGCTGTCACGCGTGCAAAAGACCCTTGGTTTCCTGTTCTGTGAGTCGGGGCAGCTCGCACCCACCGCCCACTGCAGTTAGGTGGTAAAATGAGATGTCCAGTGCAGAGCCATGCATGGAGGCCCCGGCACTTATTTCGTGTTCAGTAAATGGTGGGTCTTTGTGGTTTGTTTTCATCTGAAAATCTGCGTATTTACGTCCTGTCGTCTCCCCCGTCCGGATGGTGTGTTCTTATTTATATTCCTCTGAGTCTGGTTTATTCAAATGTTTCAATATTTTTCTCTTTCATTGAATGTATTTCATAGTTACCTGTGATATTTTGTGGAGCAGGGTGGGGCTATAAATAATAGCATGAAAACTTGAAAAGGCACAAATATGTTCCTTAGTCTGTCAGCTTTAAAGACACGCAAAACCCGTGACCTCGGGCTGAGCAGGGCCAGCCTGCAAATTCGCTGGGCGATTTTGATCTTTCACTGCACCTGACATTCAGCTGTTGTCATTTCCCTTGAAAGAAAGACGTGAGGGGTTTCCTCTCTCTGTTAGTTGTGAATGGACTCTGTGGTGGGAACCCAGCTCCTGCCGCCTGCTCGCACAGCCCCTCCAGCTTAGGCCCTTTCCTGCTGCCCAGCACTTGCTCCTGGGGTGGCTGAGGGTTTGAGTAGACGGAAAGCAGAGTCAGTTCACTGGATGGAAGGAGGCAGCCACTGGGCATTATTCTCCCCGGTGACGCTTCACCACACTTTCCAAAGATAGGTGACAGTTGGCCGAAACCTCAGTTCATTTATGGCCAACACCGTCAATGCATGTTAGGTCCATGTTGGTTTCGGGAGCTGGAGAGCCCAAGCGCCCGCCTTAGCCGTCTCAACTGGTGACACCTGTCGCCCCTCTGCCACTTCCCAGCTGGGACAAGTCAGTCACCCTCTAATTTCCTCATCCGTGAAATGGAGATGATGATGCATATCTACCAGATTGCGTGATGAGTAAATTAAATTGATATGTCAAGTGCTAAGCATAATTCCTGGATCTTCAACAAAAGTTCATTCATTTTCCCTTTTAATTTATTAAATAGGGCTCCAAGAGAGCGCTCAGTTCAGCAGGACCCTACTGGAGGTATAACCTAGTATAGCAGTTTGGAAAAAAAGAGATTTTGTCTTCATGAGGTAGTAAAAAGGTGTTTTCCGAGTGTCGGATAATTACTTTTACGTCATTTTCTTTTTAAAATTCAGGCATCTTCCCTCTTTGTCCCTTTCTTAAGATCAGCAGCTGTGTCTGAAGGGTAGAATTAAGATTTTAGTCACTGGCAATGTTCATGGCTTAGCTGGAAGTTTCTCAGTTGACCTATAGCCCTGCTTCGAGCCCCTGGAAGTGGCGTCCGAAGGCAACACCACATAGAACCTGGGATTTGCTCCTTTCCTCAGTTCATTATTGAGAGCTATTTTTTCACACATATCCTAGGATCGTTTAATCCTCACAGCAGTCTTGAGGGCAGGAAGGCACAGGTTTTATCCGTGTTCAGATGAGGAAACTGAGGCTTGGCAAGGTTGGAGGAACCTGCTGGTGTTCATGTGATTCCTGCTGGTGGAGGAGGGGTCAGAGCAGACCCACGGACCTGCAGAGCCCCAGCGCCCAGGACCCGGGGGCTCCTGACTCGTCACCGCCACTCCCCAGAGTCTCGCTGCAGGCACAGCAGCCCTCCCTTCCTGGGCATCTGGGAGGGCTGCTGTGCCTGCATTTTTTATTTAGTTGACCCTGTGTGTGTCTTCATTGCCATCTCATGATTGTGTGCCTCTCCCCAACCACAGGGAAGACACTTCTTAAGAGTGGAGAGGCTATTCACTAGACAAACTTGAATTTTAGAGCTGCAAAACTTTACCTGCCTGCTCAGTATTGGGCCAGTGGTTTTCTTCAGGTGGCTGAGAGACACCTTCTCTACTGACCGCTAGCCTCCCAGCGGTCTGATTTCTCTTTCTAGTGAATTATCTTCCTATGTAATAGAAAAGTCTGATTTCTCTTTCCAGTGAATTATCTTCCCATGTAATAGAAAAGTCTGGAGGACACTTTGCACCCCAGCCACTCTCCAGAAGGTATTTCATTTCCTTTTCACACCAGTGCTCAGCAATAAACATTACTATTCATATTTTATAGAAAAGGAACTCAAGGCAAGAGAGAGTTATACTATACTTCCATGCAGCTTATAGTCGGGGAGAATTTTCCTGGCTCTAGGCCCCATCCTTCTGACCCACCTCCCTTCTGATTCATTCTTTTTCCACTCTCATTCCATGTCTTTCTTCCTCTTTCCCTCCATCTTGCATAGAATCGTTCACTCTAGTAGAATTGTCAGGTATGCAGTAGGTGTCTAGCGCTGCAACGGGGCTGAGATGGATGCGACAGCCTGTTTCAGCTGGGGGCTGGGAGTGCTCCCACTCCTGATGACCTGACCGGCCATGTCTAGGTCGGCCTGTGACCCTGAGAAGTGTTGCCACAAGCCCACCTCCCGACTCGGGTTTGATGTCCCGGAGTCTTCAGGCATCCCCGCAGCGTGCAACTTTTGTTGGCTCGGGCAGGGGTAAGGAGAGGCCAGGCTGAGCCTCCAGCTCCACCCTCTCCAGGGGCCAGTGCCAGAGATATATGTGGAAGGCATACACTCCTCAACTCCATTTCTGACCGCTAGAAGCCCACCAGACATTGTCCCCTCCCAGGACCCTTTGAGAACAATTTCTTGGGCAAACATAAGTCCTAGTGGGAGATGTGGAGTATTTTTCCTGGACCCAAGAGATGTTAGCATCCCCCATTGTACCTTTTCCAGGAGACGGAAATGCCCAAGTCATTGGCCTTGTGTCTGTCTCTTCCCCGCAGCCCCCTGCCGTTTATGTTTTTAAAAAGTAGTGATCTTGGGTGCACAGGTGGCTCAGAGGTAGAATGCTCACCTTCCACGTGGGAGTCCTGGGTTTGATTCCTGGACCATGCACCAAAAATAAATAAATAAATAAAATAATGCTCTTAAGGGCAGAGCCGGACATGTCTGCAGGGGCTGTCACCCAGGCCTGTGATTCAGAACAAGGCCCTCCCCAGCGGAGGAGGAGCGGACACAGCTGAGTGACTCACGAGGCCACCAGCCACCCTGGCTCTCTCAGAATAGCACTGAGGGGGGAGCCTGGGAATGCTGCCCCTTACGGCCTGTGGTGTTCCCAGACAGTCTTGTGGAAGGAAGCAAATGTGAAAAATGCCCTGGAAGCACCTGTGAGCCATGGTTCATTCCATCATACCCTTAATTTAGGTTTCAGATAATTTCCTAATTTTAGCATCGTCTATTCATTGGCTTGTTTTTTCCTGCTGCCTTCCCCAAAGCCAGCCAGCTTCCCAGAGCTCGTGTGTCCGTGGCAGCAACTGCTAGACTAATGGCCAATTCAATATGAGAGACATTTTTGAAGGCCTACTATGTTCCCCTGTAGGGGAGAGGTCAGGCCTATAATGACAAACTGGACACAATTCTTCCATACGGAGGACTGGGGAGCCTCACATGGAGATTGCGGCCACATGAACATGTTTGTGCAAACTTTGAGATGTATGCAACAGAGCATGTGTGTGCAGGGGGCTGAGGGGCAGAGAGGGGTTCCCCGTCGCTGTAAATGAGCCCCAAGCAATGCACGCAGGATTCTGGAGTCATCCTGATGCTATCCTCACCGCTATCCAATCCTCAGAAATCCTTTTCGATCTACTCTTGACCCTCCTCCCAGAAGCCATCTGCTCCTGCTCCTCTCTGTGCTCCAGGCTTGGTGAAGGCCACCATCACCACTGGTTCCTCCAGCAGTGGCCTTCCTGGGCTCCCCTCACTGCCTCTAATCCTACCACTCACTTTGCCCTTGGAATAGACTAACCTGCAACCCTCCTGGAGCTCTCTGCCCTGCCCACCTCTCCAGCCTACCTCCCATCTTCTGTGCACAACTTGGCTCTGGTTCCGTTCTGAGAACACCCAGCCTTCTCTCTGACCTCAGGGCCTTTGTACCTCCCATTCCTTCAGCCTGGGACACTCTGTTCATCCTCCTTCCCCATTTCCTCACTTTGTCTAACAAATGCCCAATCACCCTTCTGATCTCATTGAACACTATTTATTTAGAGAGTCCATTCCTGGCCCCCATATTAGGTTTTCACCTCACATAACACCCTGAGTTTTGTGTTTACATCTGCTTTTTTGCTGACTAGAAGCTGCACAAGGGCAGATACTCTGGGTCACGCTGTATCCCCTAGCACCTAGCTAGGTGTAGGACCTAGCACGATCCCCAACATATAGTCGACATTCAGTGATATTTGTTGATTGAATAATAAATGGGAAAGGCAGCAGAGGCTCAGAGAAGGCTCACCAAGGACAGGAGGAAGAGAAGTCACCCAGGTGTTCAAGTGGGGAAAAGGGAAGTGCACTCCAGAGAGAGAGAAAATAGCATGTGCAAAAGTTCAGAGGCAGGAAACCCTAAGGTGGTTCAGAATGAGTAAAATACAGCTTCACTGGGCTGAGGAGACCAAGGGAAATAAGAACAGAAAGGGTGGGCATGAGATCTGAAGCACCTTGTATGAAGGCCCAGAGCCAGTTTATAAAGCAAAGAGACCCAAAGAGAGAAGCCCAGCTTATGTGTACATATGTTGTTGTCCAAGGGCGAACTTCTCCATGTCCCTGTGTGGGAGAGAAGCCGTGTCATCTCCTTTGCTTTTCAAATGAAGACACCTGAAGCTTTTGAAGGGCAGGAGATGACCTAGCTGGGGTGACTCAAGGGTGAACCCAGACTGAGAATAGCACTGGCATCCTTACTTCTCGTGTCCTGGGCTTCCCCACAGCCCCAGCTCCCCGACCAGTGTTCCATTTGAACTCCTGAGGAGGGTCTGGGCTTCTGACACTGTCACGTTCAAAGAGCAGCAGAGAGGTCTGTTCTGCCCACAGCCCTCTCCCAGTGCTCAATACCAGAGCGTCCAGCCAGCAACCCCTGTGTCTGGTTGGGGACTCGGTGACCCCCCTTTTTAAAGCATCAGTGCTAATAGCCAGCCACCTGCTAGCACCTTGGCATTTAGCGAGCACAGGGCCACAAGGCCATGGAAGCCATCAATCACTCTGCAGGGACCAGAGCCTTCCCTCCCTCCCATTGCCCTGCCTTGTGCCAGCTCTTGTGGCCCTGCCCCTCCTGAGGCTGTGCTGGGCTCTCGCTCAGATGTTCCAGGTCATCCAGCCCGAGAGGGCCCTGTACATACAGGCCAACAACTGCGTGGAGGCCAAGGACTGGATCGACATCCTCACCAAGGTCAGCCAGTGCAACAAGAAGCGGCTCACCGTCTACCACCCATCCGCCTACCTCAACGGCCACTGGCTCTGCTGCAAAGCCTCCTCGGACACGGCCCCCGGCTGCACGCCCTGCACCGGGTAAGCCAGGGCCAGTCGGCCAGCCATGGGGACAGCCCGAGGCCCGTGTCGGGGTCACCGGCCTGCTAGCAATCCTGGGCAGGTGGTCATTCTGTCCCTCCCCCTCCTAGCCTCCCAGAGTGGCCCAGAACCTTTTCTTTGAGGGCAGAGGAGTGAGGCAGATGAAAAGAGGAGAACACAATGCAGAGACAAGGTCCCACGGACCAAGTGCTGTCTTAAGTCCTCTAGGAAGAACCACAAATTATTCTCATGCCCCGAAAAGCCACCCTTTTGCTTCTAAGTAAGCAATCTCCCTTTATTCATTCTCCGATTGAAATATCATGCATGCTCTTCCCCTCACTTCGGAAAGATGAAGCTGCTCACTCGCTTCCTGGCTCCCTCTTCAGCTGAGTCTGTGCCGGGCTCTCCTCAGATATCCTTAAAAGTTTTTTAGTGGTTCAAGGTTGCCTTTACTTGTCCCGAGGAAGAGGCCTGAGCCCAGGAAGCCACTCTGGGAGACTTGGCCTGTCCCTCTGGTTATATGAGATGCGACTTGGGCAAAAGATGATGATAACAACAATAAAATACTGATAATGCTGATGATTTAAGGAACACCAGCACTCAGCCAAGGGTGTAGTAAGAGCTTGGCACAAAGCCCTTTGAGGTAGGAACTACATCGCGTGGTTTTACAAATGGAGAGGCTGAGACTCGAGAGAAGTAGCTCATCAGGTCACACAGGCAACACACAGAGGAGCAGGGCTCCAACCCAGGGGTCTGTGGGATCAAACCCCCTCCCCCTCGTTTCTTCTGAGACCACTCCAGGTGCTTCTTCCCAGGATAGGCTCAGTGGCTCAGTGTGCTCGCTCGGATACAAGCCTCAGGGGAGGAAGGGAAGCACATCTCCTCTGCCCTGACCCTTGGGGCTGCTATGAAGCCACCTCCATAAATCCCACACCAGCATGAGAGGAAGGGGGGAGGGGGAAGGAGGGAGGGGGGGAAATCCCCAGCCTCTCACCCCCGTCCCCGGTGTCCCCTGTGTCCCCTGTGTCCCCTGGGCGATGGGCTCCTCCACCCATAACTGATCCTTCCTGGGACACATCACTCCATAGAGGGTTGTTTGTTTATTCTAGGTCATTATTTCCCAGGCACAATAGGTCTGCTTTGTCTGTTGTTTTAGCAGATCTGTGGGTAACAATGAAAGGCCGCCAGTCCCCCAAGGCTGTGTCAGGTCCTGTCTAAACGCCTGTAAACCAGTTCACACATCACACACAAGTGTCCCAGCCCCCTGAAATTTAGCGCTCCTAGCTCCTCCTCAGCTAACCCCAGGTCTGGGATAGGTTGTCTTGTCAGATCTCTTCGTTCTTTAGTGATTATAAATTATGAATACCATGATTAACACGGTTGTTTTAAATAAGCGTTTTTATCTTTCTCTCCTGTGGTTCCTGCGTTTGGACAGTGGTCTTCCAGCAAACATTCAGCTTGACATCGACGGAGACCGGGAGACAGAGCGCATCTATTCTCTCTTTAACTTATACATGAATAAACTGGAGAAAATGCAAGGTAAGGACGGGAAGTCAGAGTCCAGCAGCTTGAAATACAGGACCCATAAGGCAGCTCTGGGGCAGCCCAGCCAAGGTGCTGGGTAGCTCATGGGGTCATTCTCTGGAGATGTGTGAAGAAAAGGAGAAGTAATTTGCTCTGAAGCATCTGGTATATTTTTGGTTTATCATGTAGATGTTTTTGTTTTATAGCACTGATGGGAAAAAGCTTTTTGCAGGTTACACAACTGTTTGGGGCAAAGTTACTTTAATAAAGGGATCTATAGTTTTAAGATGGAATTTAACTTGCAAACTCTAAATTTCCAAATTCTTGAGAAGGTCCTATTTCTTAATAACCCTCTGAGAATTTTACCCTTTTGAGGTATCCACAGGGACGTGTGTTTGTGTGTGTTGTGTGTGTGTGCGTGAATGTGACCATATAGCCAATGGTGCATACATTAAAGAATATTCTATGCAGTCTCATTGGCATTTAACTGCACTACATATTTCATATAAGTTTTTTTTTGTCTTTGTCATACTTCATATAATTTTAAAAACATTCCAGGTAGGACAGCAATTAAACTATGTCAGGATGATGATTCTGAGCTTTATTTTAAGAGAAGCAGCAGACAGAACAGTCCACTGGAAGACTGCATTGGTTTCCACGTGGGGATCTGTTAGAGATCAGACCCACTGTTAGAACAGTAGCACAACAAGGCCTGTAAGCCCCACTCTAAATGTGAAGTAAAGCAGAGATTTTTTCTTTCCTTCTTGTTCTCTCCTGAGCTAACCCAGAAGTGTCAGTTGGGTGGATGGATAGATGGAAAGGGGTCTTACACATTCCAATTATTCCTACCAATATATGAATTGTCTTGTCAAAATGGATTCATAGAATGTCAAAATGGTTATTTACATTTGAGCTCATCTCCTTCAGGCTCCTCACCCCACAGGAAGGAAACTGAGGCACAAAAGCATGGAGTCACTGCATTAACAGAGTTCAAGCC